>WHYT01013989.1:0-20950 GCA_009806455.1 Tetrax tetrax
AGCTATGCTGTTTTAAGTGCAAAATACATTTAATTACTATCTAGACAATTTTTTTGTTTCTGATATATCATATCTGAAGCAAAATAAGCAGCAGCAATAAGAGTTTTAATGTACACAATAGAATAAGACTTGATTCTTTTCCAATAAGTTTATGGTTTAAAATGTTAGCACTTAAGACACATCAATGTTTGAATTCATATATAACCATGAATATTTCTATTGCAGTGAATGGTGAGTTTTGTGCATAAAAAACTTGTTGGTAGGACTGAAACAGGAGACAGAGGATGCAAAGCAGACATTTGGCTTATTGTATATTAAGTAAATTCTTCTATTCTCTGACATGAAATAATACTTAACTACCAAAGCAGTAACTTAAGTGACTTCTTGTTTTAAAGCATGTATATACGCAACAAGAGGTGAGGGAACTTCTTGGCCGTTTAGACCTGGGAAACAGAACAAAGATTGGGCAGAAGGGCTCTTCTGGATTGTCTCGAGCTGTCTCTGCTTTTGGTGTAGTAGGTAAGTGTTTTGTTTGGCTTTATAAAATTATTTCTTAAGGAGATTAGGCTTACTGTGTCACACTGTATATCTTTCTGTCTCCCCTTGATTTTATTTTTTTAAACTGAAGAGGACTGAGAAATTTCACTATTGAAGATAAATAAGTTTCTATGTATTTTGTGAAAACAGGTAGCCAGTATGGGGATGAGAGTTATGCGAGTTATGCTGTGACTACTCTGTTCTTCGTCACTAACGGAGAGATTTAGGAAATGGCCAAACTCTAGAAGCTTGATTGAAGACCTCACCAAACTCAACTGATTGCAGTATACAAATTGCATGGAACATGGCCTTCTGAATTTCAGAGCTCATATAATGCTTTTTTAAAAGAAAACAAAAGTTGACAGCCTTTATTAGGTTGTATTTATTCCTCGCACACTAGTCAGAAAGATGACTAAATTTTCTTTTTGGTTAACTTTTTGCAGTGACGTATGTCCATATAACCGACTTAAATACTGATCAGCTGGCCGTGGTCCTGGAGAATTACTTCAAGGATTTAATAGCTTCTAACTTAATCTGAAAGTTACTATTTTCCTCCCTGTTGTCACATACTGAGGTCAATAATATTGATGGGTGATATCTCAAGAGTAAATGTTAATGTGTGCTCTGACAGCCCCCAAGAATACTTTTTTTCTTCAATATACACTTGAACATCTAAATCCAAAGCTGCAGAGAAGGTGGAGAATGCAATTACTTTACAAGTATGAATTTTGCATATCAACCACAACATAAGAAAATATGCATAGTATTTTAATCTGAAGTGTCAGATTAAGCAAATTTTCTTCTATATTCTTTTGGCTCATGAGGCATTTTGGAACCTGTCAATGAATCCACTTTTCGGAAATTCATCAGCTGAGGTTTATGTTCCTTATTAATTTAAAATTATTAATAGTATGGGTAAACCTAGAGAAGCTTCTAACAGCCTTACAGCATTGACTTCTTTTACACAAGCCATCAGTTCTCACTATATAAATATATAATATATTCAGTTGGAAACTGGTTGTGTTCAATGAAAATTTTGCATCACAATTGTAAGTTTGTTTATACTCTTCATAAAAGAAGAGTTTCTGTTCTGTAGCTGGACAAATGTATTGGTTATGTGATATGATGTACTATTTCTAGGTTTGTTGGTTTTTTTTTTTTTTAGAAGTAACATGCTCTCTTAGTGATCTTCATATTATCTTGCACTTTTAAAGTATATACTTTAGATGTCTTCCATCTTGATCCTATCTAATCATACCTGTATAAACGTGATTTCAGAGAATGCAACTGGTCATTTATTTCTGCCTTCTGTCTCAGGTCAGGAGGACAGGGCTGCTTTTTGTAGAATTGGAAAGGACAGCTTTGTTCTGTTCTCTGGTTATTTCATTATCCAGAGACAGTGCATTCAGCGCACTCGGAATAGGGGTGCTGATAGGCTAAGTTCTGGTTCACTATATAGTTTTAAAAGTAGAAATCACTTTTAAATGAAGAGAACCAGGCCAAGGGGAAAGGCTGGGCTCCTTATCAGACTTTAATGTAACATTTGGTGAAATTAAAAGGGGAGAGACTGTTCACATAAGTGATTTTAGTACTGGGGGATATAGAAAGGACCTTGAGTGCTATTTAACAATTAAAATTCAGTAGTCTGGCTGCTTTGAATGGAAGACTTTGTTTCTTATTGTCAGCAGGGTCTCCTGTCCTTGTGCAGGTAAGAGTATTTTTCCAAGGGAGGCTAATAAGGCAGAAGAAAAGAATTGCAGTTCATTCAATCACATTGCAGTCTCCATCAGTGACAGGGAGGAAAATGAATGCTTTGCTCATCCTTCTTTAATTTATATGCAAAGCTAAAAGAACTGAATATAAATACAAGTAGAAATGTGAATTGTAAGGGTTTTTTTTTTCCCCTCCAATTAGTGTATTTGTTGACAGTGCAGCAGTGACTGAGTTTCAAGCTCTTTACTAGTAGCAACCTGTCAAAGCAACTACCTCCAAAACCTAATTAATGTAATTTATTAGTTATTAAAGCTTAGTACTGCTGTATCACAGCCTATACTGTATTAGAAAAAAAATTGAGTTCAGGGATGGTTATCTATTTCTATTTTTAATTTGAATTTTTTCATTTGTATTGTATTTAAAGGTTTTCTACACATTTTCCTAATGGTATGTAATAGAGACATCCAAAGCAGCAACTAAGTGAAGAAGCATGGCTGTGCCCTGTAGCGTTAAGGAATGAAGGTGGAGGCTTCAGAAGCCTTTGTTTTATAGGCAATAAAGCCAGATACTGCCTGTTCTACCTTCTTAACCCTCTGGACTTCAGCGGGGTCATGTGTTGGTATCTGAGAGAGGAAATAGAAAGAAAGGGTTACTCCTGTTGCTCTGGCTAATTTGGGGAAGATGCTACTGGAGACAGGGAATTTCATTCCCTGCTAATACGGAGAGAAAGCACAAAGGTGTTGTAGTACCCTCAAGTCCTTTTGCTCTGCTGTCCTCATACCCAGTAGAGAATACATAAACTAAAAAAAAAAAAAAAAATTTGGAGATTGGGACTCCTCCTTGCCCTGGTAAATTAACTTTTAGGTGTCTGAAATAATTAGGCTATGCCTCGCTCTGAACAATGAGAGTCCTATAAAAAGCAAATACAAGTATCTTCAGACAGCAAGTTATTCTGAATTTTCAGTGTTGACTCTGCTACCTAATATTAGAAATATGCACAGTGGAAGAGCAAAAAAAACCAACAATGTACTTCATTGATTAACACTTACTGGCGGTGAATTGTAAGACTCTGTCTATGTATATGTATATTTTTGTATGTATATATATATGCACATTATACATATAACATTAAGAACAAACAAATTCTATGAAATCTTGAAACAATTCTGACAGGTTTTCTAAATATATTTGATCAAATCAATGCAAACATCCAACTAATAACATTTTAATACTGTTTTAACAGGTTTTGTCAGGTTTTTAGAAGGCTACTACATTGTGTTAATAACAAAAAGAAGAAAAATGGCAGATATTGGAGGTCATGCAATATATAAAATAGAAGATACAAATATGATTTACATTCCAAATGACTCTGTAAGAGTCACTCATCCTGATGAAGCCAGGTAAATAATGGTGGTAAACATTGTTTACTTTTTGAGTATTTTCTAAGCAATAGTGAACTGCAACTAGAAATTTCAGCCATAGAATTCCTTCTGTTAGTATCTCATTCAAGCCATTTTATCGTAGTTGATAAATTAGTGTGGAAGAATGGAGAGTGGGCCAAAAGTTCTGTGGCCTCTCACCTAGAGGATAAATACAACTGTTAGTCTTCCGTAGCTTTTTGTCCATGTCTCAGTGTCATGTACATGTCTCAGCTTTGTACATGTCAAAGCTACATCCTAGCAAGTGTGCACCAGGAAGCATCCAATATAAACATTGTTCTTACAAGGGCAAAGTACTGCTAATAGTACTATTGTTTGGGGTACTGTTCTTTTGTGAGTAGCTCTAGCATCATGTTAATCTTACCTGAAGACATCTTGTGCCCTTCAAGTAGTGCTGAGAAGATTACTTAATTTAGTCATTCTGTGCTGCCAGAGTTTTGTGAATGTTGGTGTTGTAAAGGGTGATAAACTGACCCACTGCTAAATTTAGCTTGTTTCCTTTCAGTGACTTCTTTCTAAAGAAATAAATTTAGGCCCTTGATCAGCAGGGAATCTTGTATGAAATGTGCAAGTACATCCTGATGGTGTTTTTGTCAGAGTGGTGTAATTACTGCTATGAAATACCAGGCAAATGATATTGATAAACTGCTTTTCAGTCTGCATTCAGTGTCAATAGTCTACAAGTTGTGATGGATTATGATAAACTGATGTCAGGTAATAAATCAAGCCATGGGAAGTTTTAAAAAGTTTTCACTTTAAGATCTGAGTGATTGTAAAACTCAGTCTTTCCTCTTAAAATGCAGCAGGCCATATTATCTTGCCTGTATATTTATGGTGTTAGCCATTTTATCTTTCATACACAGTGTTATGGTTTCTTCTGAGAATTTGCAAGTCTATGGCATGTTGAAGTAGATATTTCTTTTCTTGTTCATTTATTTGAGAATAACTGTGAATATATTTGTGTAAGTCCTAAAGAATTTGACACACACATGTGGAAAATAGAACTACAGTTGTATGCACAATTGCTTAAAGAAACAGAGTATGTACATGAGTAGACACTGGATTTATAAAAGGCTATTTGATTTATTTAATCCAAATGCTGATCTTCTAGTGGAATTACCCATCAAAACAATTGCAGTAAGAACAGCTAGAGAATTTATAGCAAGAGTCAATATTTACATGTAGTTTAATTTCTGAGATCCTCTAAATGACTTCGTGGGGTCTATCTGTTTAAAGTTATACTTTCCCTTTTAACTTGAATTATTTTTCTAGGTATCTGAGAATCTTTCAAAATGTGGACCTTTCTAGCAATTTCTATTTTAGGTGAGTGTTAATTACAATTCTTTTAAAAAATTGTCTACTTACTCTTGCTGTAAGATTCTATTGGTATTCTGGGGAAATAAGACGTGATCACACTTCTTGTCCATTTTCATCTGTGTCTTTTGAACCTACTTTCTCCTTCAATGAATGGATTAGGAATGCAGTCTCCATGAAGTTGAAAAACTATAGAAACATTAGCGACTTGGTAGACACTGAAATTACTGTTTCCACTGACTGTTCACCTTTGTCAGATTATGCAGAAGTTCTTCCTTTGGAAAAGTAATATATTTCAGGGGCTTTGCTTGTCAGTTTTTCTTTCTTGATCTAATTTTCCAGAAATAAAGCTTTGCATTGATTCAGAAAATAAAGATACAGAATTAAGTCCTCATCTAAGATACAGTCTGTGTAGAGTACGTCTTTCATAGAGCCTTCTAGGCATTACCTGTTCTCTTGCTTACTGCTTCATAAATGTCATACCTGAGACAAGTTTCTGTGTTATAGGTACACATGAGACTTTGGGAAAAGCAGAAAAATGGGGGAAATGTAGTGATAAACCTGGCCAGTAGTAGCTAGAGGACTTCAAGACAAACTTTGGGGTTTTTTTTTCTGCTTGGAGATGATAAATGTGTACTGTTTCTGTGATTGTGCATAGAGGAGAAAGGAGATAGTTCTTATAAGACTCTGATAAACACATTTAACAGCTTAATTCTTGGCTAAAATCATAGTGTGTTTTTCTGCATTGTTTTCATATAAATCCTGAACAGAATCAGAAGTTAGTTAAAAGAAAACATTTGATCTAATGGAGAAATGGAGGAATAGCCTGAACAAGTTTTTTACTAGGATACTATTTAAAGTTCTGTTGTATGCAAACTGAGCATGTAACAGACTTTGGGTTTTTTTGTTTTTTGTTTTTTTTTCCCCAACAGATAAGTGCATCAGGTCATTGTTATGGAAATGTGGTGAATACGTGGATTAGACTCTGTTATCATAAGCAATAAATCTAAATGTCCAATATGTAAATAAATTTTTTTAGATCATTAATGAATTTCTAGAACTTACTGGGGGAGCAGTGATCATTCATGCCATCCTAGGAAATCTGTTTGTATTTCTGATTTCAAGTGTTGTATAAATTGGGTTCTCCCTGGGGAAGTGAATCCTAGTGGCTTATAAAATTTAGCAATTAGTGTAGAGTGTTGTCAGTAAAAAAGACATGAAATGCAGAATTTGTTACTGTTATGGAACAAATGAAAAACTCACCTTTTGTTTATTCAGCAGCAGTTTAGTCTTAGGATGCATCTATACTGCAGTGACAAATTCGAAGATAGATGCAGTTTTTGTGGACCAAATTTTTGGCTGTTTTGAGTTCAGGTAGTAGCTAGAGAGTAGTACTTAAATCTCAGAAAAATAAAGTTGTCCATGTATATGGATATTTCAGCTATTGTATTGTAAACAGTTTCTGTGTTTGTAAAGCTTCTTTTGGAAATAATTTGTATCGTTTGCCATTATAGAATCAGAATCTGTATATCTTGTTTAAAAGTCTTTTTTTTTTAATGGATAAAATACTACTGTGTTAAATATAAGTACAGATGGGGGGTAAAGGCTTTCAGAAAAGTGTGTGCATCTACAGTTATTAATAAATTATAACTGTCTATCAGTTACAGCTATGATCTATCTCACTCCCTTCAGTATAATCTTACTGTCCTGAGAATGCCACTTGAGATATTAAAAACTGAAACAACTCAGACCCGACAAGAGAGTTTTGATATATTTGAAGATGAAGGACTTTCAACACAGGGTGGAAGTGGTAAGCCAATATGCCTAATTAAACTAATGTTGTTGGTCGTAAGTGTATTTAGAATATATTCTACTTAAGTTTACTTTTGAGAACTGATCCAGTCAGAAGCTTCATATGAAAAAACTACACAAAAAAAAAGTAGCTAATAGAGTTCTTGTCCTATTCCTTCTCTTTAAGACTCAGACTCATTCAATTCCCTTAACCACCTTTTATTGCCAGTTGTCATCTTGGTCTTGATTTTTGAAACAGAAAGAGAGTCAGGTTCCAGATATATCAGAAGTTGAATTTTAATTTGCAGGTCTACAATAGCTGCATTTCTTGGTGCCAGTGCAAATTAGGAAAACCAGGCTAAATTAGATGAGAAGGGGATTGACGTGATTTTTTGTAAAGGAGGCCAGGGCTATGCATGATCTTCTAGAGCCGAACAGGTAATTCCAGAGGTGACCCAGAATTGAAAAGCTTATAAAGTGCATTTTTGCCTTAACCAGAATTCACAACTTGATTTATTTCCCGTATTATCAAATCCTCTACCGCTGCCATGCAGAGATCTCTTTTCAGTACTGGAAGTTTCAGAAACTTCTGCATGAATATACTCAAATACTGCAGTGACTGGCAACCATAGGAAAATTAGAAATCTGCATGAGTGCTAAACTTCAGCATGTGCCTGAAGTTATCTGTGTTTGGCAAACTTCAGGGATGTGAGTAAATGATATGCTAAGTTGCAGTCAAGGGAAAGTCAAAATAAAGTTCCAGTGACCTGGGTTTTAAAACAGTCCAATGCCGGTTAGCTTGTTCCTTAAATTCTAATGCATTTAAATTGTAACAACTTCCTAGGCATATTTGGGATTTGCAGTAAGCCTTACGAAAAGTATGTGTGGAATGGCAAGCTTCTGGAGGCAGTAAAGAATACTGTTCATCGGGACTGGCTGCTGTATATTATACACGGATTCTGTGGGCAATCAAGTATCCTTTTACTGTTGGAACAAGTGTTGATTTATAAATTTTTAAGAAATTTGAAGGTGTGAAATACATTTAATTATTTCTTTGTCATGTAAATACTTTTCAATTTTAGAATTATTTGTTGGCTTTTATTTTCATTACTTTTTTATGTTTTGTGGCTACGCAGGAAATAGGTTATGTTCTTATTACAGGGTCCTGACACAGGTAGACAGCAGGTCAGGCACTGTTTGTAAGCATGGGATTTAGCAATAAAGAATTTGAGCGGACTTTAAGGCTCAACTTTATTTTTCACTGGTATTTGAAGATGGGGAGAAAAGCTAAACAGAATTTCGTTGCTGACATAGAAATGTTCTCTTACTGATCTCCTTTAAAACATTTTTTTAGTAACTGAAATTTGCGGAAATTCTGTTTCTGTTGAAGATGATGATAGAGCTTCATGCCTGCTATGTGAAGAGTGTTAAGTAAACACTAGTACATCTGAAAATCTTTTTTCCCAACTATATATTATTTAAAATGGGTAAATGGGTCTATGTACATTGTAGTAGGAGGAGAAAAAGCCCAAACGCATACCACACGCCAAAGAATGCCATCTCAGCCTCTTACTTGATAAGAATTTAGTATATTACAGAGATATTATACTTTAATCGTCAACACTGTCATGTTAGTTCAAAGCTTATCAATTTTTTTAAAATTTGGTTTTACTTGTTCGAAGTAAGTGAACAGAAAAATTGCCTGTGATGTAAACCTTAACTTCTCTTTCAAGAACTGTTAATTTATGGTCGCCCTATATATGTCACTCTGATAGCCAGAAGATCAAGCAAATTTGCTGGAACACGTTTTTTGAAACGAGGAGCAAACTGTGCGGTAAATTAAATGTGATTTTAGGGGTTCCTTTCTGCCCCTCCTCCAACAATACAAAAGCTTGAGCTTGACTGACTGGAGAACTGAAATCTTTTAGAGGGTTGTTAGGGATTTGGTTGTAAATTATGCTATTAGGTAATGTTACTGCACCTATCATTACGTTTTTAATTCAGATAATAAAACTGTTCTTGAAATAATATGTCTTAACTGGCAGTTATTTGTTTTACACTTAGAGATGTTATTTCCCAAATAGAGAAAAAAAATTCTAATAGTACATATTTAGGGACAAATGGGAATTAACCTTCAGTGATGTTCTCACTACTATGATTTGGTGTTTTACAGTTTAATTTTACTCTGTTTGTAATTATCAGTTCTCTATAATGCATGCACCTCTGAAGTGTTGTGTCTACATCATATGTGTTTTTGTTTTAGGGAGATGTTGCTAATGAAGTGGAAACTGAACAAATACTTTATGATGCTTCAGTTATGTCATTTTCTGCGGGGAGTTATTCTTCCTATGTTCAGGTTCGAGGATCTGTCCCTCTGTACTGGTCTCAAGATATTTCAACCATGATGCCTAAGCCACCCATAACGTGTATGTACAAATTATTCTTTGTGGTAGTTTATGGTTAGCTCTGTGTCCTAAAGGAACACCTGAGAGAGTAAGTGAGAACTAAATTGGCAAAAATGAACAAATTATCTATGCATTTGTTCTTTGGGAAGCCAGAGTTTAACCTAAACCAATGTTCTTCATAATAAACATTATGGCATATAAACATTCAACCATATAAAAAGCTGCATTTGAATAAATTGAATAGGGAAAAAGTGTCCATTTTAGACTTCACATTCAGAAATGGAATATAAAAAACTTCTGTTTGAAGATGTCCACTTTCTTTGTGCTTATTATTTTGTATACAAAATTAGCTACATTTATCTTAGTATTGTGGATACAATTTTGAACCTGTTGAAAATGGTGGAAATCATCTGGGCTAAGTTTATGGGGCAGATAATTGTGATTTTTAAGCATCTCATGAAACTTTTGGTGAAGAAGTCACTTCCAATTGCAAAAGGGAAGATTTTTTTTTTTGCAGCTTTTGTATTAAAGGAGGGGAGAGTGTGTAATTGTATCATTACTATTAGAGAATTTGTATGTATTTTGTGAAGAGTACTTTTAAGGGAAAATTATTTAAGTGACTACAGCTCGCTTAATGTAATCCTGAATATATGTGTTTGTTGCAGTGGACCAAGCAGATCCTTTTGCGCATGTTGCTGCGCTTCACTTTGACCAAATGCTTCAGAGATTTGGCTCTCCCATTATTATTTTGAATCTTGTGAAGGTACAATATTTTGTATATGTTCTATATGTTTTCTAATTTCTGATATACTTATTTCTCTACAGTCTCTGTAGTTTTGCTTTTGCTCTGAACTAACACTAGCTTAGAAATGGCATATTTTCTTCATAAATCTCATCCTACATGGAACAGTACGTAACTCTATAACTGCTTCCACTACAGCACTACAAAAAAAAAAAAAAGTTTCCCGTGTTGATAGACTTCTTCTAGTATCCTTTCACTGTTGTGTTCAGGTTTTTGCTATTACTCCTTAGGTGCAAGTAAGTCCAAATAAATTTAGCACTAAAAAATGTTAAAATAGTATACCATACACAGGCAGGTGTTCAGCCATCTCCAGGAGAGCAGCAGGGCTTCCTTACTTGTAATGGTTGCTTGGGAAGACAAAATGCTGTCATTCCGAACTTCCCCCACCTTCCTCTTCTTCCTCCAGCTTTATATGCTGAGCATGACATCGTATGGTATGGGATATCCCTTTGGTCAGTTGGGGTCAGCTGTCCCAGCTGTGTCCCCTCCCAGCTTCTTGTGCCCCCAGCCCACTCGCTGGTGGGGTGGTGTGAGAGGCAGAAAAGGCCTTGGCTCTGTGTAAGCCCTGCCCAGCAGTGAGGAAAACATCCCTGTGTTATTAGCACAAATCCAAAACATAGCCCCATACTAGCTACTGTGAAGAAAATTAGCTCCGTCCCAGCCAAGACCAGCACTGTGATCATTAGTGAATGATCTGTTCCTGATCTTACCTCAACTCATGAGCTTTTCATTATATTTTCTCTCCCCTGTCTAGCTGAGGAGTGGAGTGATAGAGTGGCTTTGGTGGGCACCTGGTGTCCTGCCAGGGTCAGTCCACCACACTGCAGGAATTCAGTTCACTGCTGTGTGAGGCTGAGTTACAAAGCCTGGATTCTGCATGACACTGTAATTTTTATTATTATGTCTTGTATTTGTGTCGGGTTTTCTTTTGGGTTTTTTTTTTTTTGTTTCTTTCCTTTTCTGGTGTCTGTTTCCACATTTGAGTTTAATATATTGATTTGTTTTGCTTGAATCATATCTTATTTCTCTTTTGTCTTTTACGAAAGATCTAATTTATCATGTTGTAGAACTGTATCAGTAGAAAAAAGGATCTTTTATGTGAATGTAGGATGCATTTGTAATATAAAAAAATAGGGAAAATACAGAAGGAAGGCTTTTAAAACTGTAATAAATAGCAACTAGATAACCTGTTTCCTACTTCCAGAAGCTTTCCAGTGTAGGAGTGGTTTTAAAACTTTCCAGTAGTCTGTGGATCAACTTAGGATAACATTTGTTGACAAGAAAATGATTTTATCTCCTGCAGTCATAGCTTTCAAAAGCCATTGTTACAGTGTAAGTCTAGGCTCACATCACCTTGACACATGAATTATTATAGACTTTTCTTCACAAGGCTTTTGATACTTTGGCTGAAAATGCATCTATTTCTTCCCCTCTTTGTAGATGCTCAATATTAAGATGCTAAAATTCATGTTCCCTTATTACTTTATGTACTGCCTAAAAAAAAAAAAGAGAGGCAAGGGAGAGCCTTCAAACCTGAACACCTTATTTTGGATGTTGCTGATGCTTTTACACAAATGCTAAGTGTTTCTATCTCCACTACTTTTACTATTTGATTTTTTAAAATGTTGATGAAACATAAATTTATGTCCTCCTTTATTTGTGTATCCTAGAAACTTGTTAACTAGTAGTGAATATATTAGGCTTCCTTTGGATTTGTTTATTTATGACTGCTATTGTATGTTTAAAGCAGTTTCTGTAACATAAGTTCAGCATAGGTTTTAGCCTGGATGAAGTCGAGAGGAAAGCCATACTAATATATAGAATGCCAAAACATATGGTATATTGAGAGATTAAAAATATTATTGCAAGACTGGGAGACGGGAGCTGTTTTTCCCCATCTCCTGTCAGTAATGGAGGAGAACTTGCCTAGGTTCTCTTTTACTCCAGAATTCAATGGGACACTTTCCTTTCTGCCCTTTTTCTTCTCTTTTGTCTTTGTCCATTTCCTCCAGTTGCCACTTTTGTTTCCTTGTGCTCTTCTTTGTTTGTATGCGGTTCGGTTTTTCAGCCAATGATTATGCACAGTTGAGATGGGTGACTTTTACTACGAATACAGATCCCCAGAATGTTTAGGTTTTTGTCTTTTCTGTTTTTAGTTTAATTATGCTAGTTATGAAGAACTGCCCACTGTTACAGCTTCTGCTTTTGATTTCTGTTATACATGCATACATGTATATGAATACAGGTTACATACATTTGTTAATGAAAATTGTCATGTCAACTTCCTTTTCTTCTTACTGAAGGAACGTGAAAAAAGAAAGCATGAAAGGATTCTTAGTGAAGAACTTGTTGCTGCTGTGACATATCTCAACCAGTTTTTACCACCAGAGCATACAATTATATATATACCCTGGGATATGGCCAAATACACAAAAAGGTAGAAAAGATCTTTCTTTGTACTAGTACACTTAGCCACAATACAAATAACTGCATGCTACTGAGTGTCGCTCTTTTCAGTTGAATGTGGCTTAGGAGTGATGAGAGAACTTTGCGGACAAAATAAAACCTTAGCTTTTTGATGGATTTTTAATATTTTCTCTGGTTTCTTCCAAAGTGGAGCAGGGCCTGAAAACCTTGAAATTTTCTGCAAAGGAAAATTTTAGAGAAAAGCCACAAAAAAGCCATCAGCATTCAATTTTTATTTTGAGTTAGTCAAAACACTGCGTTTTGTTAGGTGTTCCATTTCAGTCATTGAATTTATTGAATTACGAAACTTTGGAAAACAAGGGATTTTGTATCAATCGGTCTCTTCCATTTCCTTTTCCAAAAGGAAATAAGGATGTTAATTTCAATGTTAAAACATTTAGATTATTAGAAGCACGTATCTTAGAAAGGCAAATACATTCTGTAGCTTCTTGTTCTGTAATTTTGGATAATAAAATGCTCTACTACTGTCATGTGAAAAGGATAAATGTTTTCCTAAATGTATAAATATTTACAAGGAGCAAACCTTTTAAATCTGTAGGTGTGAATTGCTATTCTTAAGTAACACACAATTCAGTTGTAAAGTTCTCTGACCTGGATATGTCTAATGTGTCTTATAATGCCAAAAATTGTAGAAGAGTTGTTGGATCAGCTTCTAGGTATCTGTTACTACATCAATCTGAGCAAAACAACTGAAAAACTAGTACAGTTCAAAGTGCAGGAATATAGTTAATGTTTGTGTGTAAAATTATATTTAAAAAGCTTTGGGAGACAATCCTTATTCATTATTTGAGATTACGAGTTGGTTGATGTGGTTGATTGTTGTATGTGTGAAACTGTTACTTTAAAGTTTGATATGGCTTCACACTACATTTTATTCCAAATGGCATTGTGTACAGTTAGGTGTATATTCAATTGTTTGTGTTATTATTAAATAGCAAATTTAAAAATAAAGCTAAATTTCCTTTCACAAGCTATGCTAGATGCACATTTTTGGGTTTTGTATGGAGTGATGCTGATGAAGCTTAATGGCCTGTCCTGTATGAGAAATGATACTAGGTGATAAAAGATTCCCCTTCTAGCTTTAAGCTGGATTTATACATATCCACCCTAGTACAGATATTTAAAAATACCCGAGGGCTTGAACAAGATTAATTCTTTATGCGAGCAAGTGGTATTTAAGAAAAGAAGATGATGTATATGTCTACCTAAAGAATTGACAGTTTCAGGAATGCTGAGAACGTTTTTGCTTCAACATGTAGCTTTGAAGTAAGTTTGCTGGAAAGTAGGACCAGTGAAAATGTTCCTAAATAATACTTCCATCTCAGTGTAAGCAATCTTTAAAAAATAAGCCATTGTTTTTGTTACTTGAAGTGTAAACACTGGAATAAAAACTTTGAAAATAAAATTGTGAGTAGAGAGAAGCTAAAGTGCCCAACAATGAATGTATGGATGCCCTGATCTGAGCAGGAGGTGTAGAACATTGTGAAGGCCACACACGGAAGCAAATGTTACTAAACAAAACAGCACCTTGCAAACAATATGAGGAAATATGGTTTAGCATAATCATGTATCTTTTTCTGCCTCATTCTTATTTTTTGAATTGCAGAAAGTTTGTTAGGGGAAAATTAGGGTAGTAGAAAAGTCAAGGAGTTTTAGATTTTTGAAGTCTTACAGTTCTAGTTAGTGTAATATGTTTTATTAATAAGTAAACAAAATTGCTCAGATACCATCAGTATGTTTTCTAAGTCTGTAAAATGCAAGGGAACTATCAACATAATTACTGTTACATAAATAAAGCTGTTATATGAGTCTTCTTTTAAATAATTTTTGTTTTTAAAAAACTTTCCAAGCTGTTATTTTTTTAGTATTAATTATCTTGACTGTCTATTTTTTTTCCTCTCCTCAGCAAACTTTGCAATGTCCTTGATAGACTGAATGTGATTGCTGAAAGTGTAGTGAAGAAAACTGGATTTTTTGTAAATCGACCTGATTCCTACTGCAGTATCTTGCGACCAGATGAAAAGTATGAATAACATCTGTTGCTTGGAGAGTTATCTGGAATGTCTATGCCTATTACATGATTTCTTATTTTAAGTCTTCAACTACTATGCAAAAATGTAATTTGTTATTAACTTATAGCTAAAAGGATTGCAGTCAGAGGCACATGCTAAGAAATACTAATAAAATGAAAAATCTATAGAGAGTGTAATTGTGCAACTGTTGTTCTACTTACAATGAATTCTTGTAACTTGTATGTTTATGTAAAGCTTTTTTTTTCACCTTAACCAAAGGAATCCTAAATTAAAGGGTTAAATTTACTCCTTTGTTAAAATTACAAAACAAACAACATTTGGAATTTAGTAAGTGGCTTGTTTTGAGGCATACTAATAAGCTACCTATCTAAATGTTACCAAGCAAAGTGTTTTCCAATGGATTTTATGGTATTCATACATACAAAATTAAAATTTTCTTTTTACAATAGGGGATGTACTTGCTTAGACTGCTGCAGAAGTACAATGACTTAATCAGCTGAATTCTCTCAAGTCCCTGAAAATCCAGAAGTAAATAAGTTTTTGATTCCAAGTTTTCATGTTAGGGATCTAATTCATCGCTACCCAAACGGGTATTAATATTTTACCTTAAGAACACCCTTGCCTTTTTAGCCTAACTTCATTTAGAAACAATCTGAACTAAAACTCTCATAGACTTTTTCTCTGCCATGCAGTGCAGCAAACGCGATGACTGTAAGCTAACACAAACAAGATCAATACATCTGTGTAACGCTGTGTTCTATAGAGATAGTCTGGGGAGTCTCAAAAGTAGTATATAGGCTTGCCATAGCATTGCTCCAGTCAGGCTAGGTAACGCTACTAACTTGTGAATATTCAGTAGTTCAGGGATTACTTGCACTGAGCACAGCTGTTCTTCTACCTCAAAATGTCATTCACTTTTGAGTCACGTTCTCTGCCTCTGCGGTACAGCTAAGGCCTGTATAGAATTGCTAGACCTAGAGAATAAATAGCATGTATGCCTAGAATCAGTATGAGGGGTAGATTTAAATGAACGGGCTTTTACTACAGGGTATGTTGTGCCTCTGCCTTCCAGTCATTGGCATTGTACCTACTGCAATTTTTGTGCACTTAAGACCCAATCTAGCAAGGCTCATGTCACTCATACTTTCTTTTATAGGGTGCAAAGGAAATATTTTAAATGGCTTTGGAATATTTCTGCTTTAGGGCTAGATTTTTTTGCAGTGCAGTTTAAATACAAAACCTTACTACAGTGTAGAGCCTTCAATGATTTCTGCTGTTCAGAGATATCAGGGGTTTTATTTGTGGCAGGTTTTTAAATGCTACGCTTTTTCACTGAGAAGATCAGAACGTGGGTATGATCTGTTTTTTTGTTTTTTGTTTTTTAATTATTTGTAAGTCATTCTGCTTTGTGTCTCTTTCAGGTGGAATGAACTGGGAGGTTGTGTTGTTTCCACTGGACGCTTGCAGGTACTGAAATAATATGCTTTACTAATTCATAGTTGTAGTGATGTAGATCAGCACTCCCAAAGCACCAGTGAGCTGTTTCACTGAAATATTCAATTGGTGATTCATAGATTGCTCTTAAATTAATATTTGTAGTAAAAAGCATTATAGCAGTCCATCCTAGAAACCCAGTTGGGAAATATAGCTTAAAGTTCTTGGGTGGTACTGCAAAAGGTTATGCTGTTGGAATTATGTTTTTGCTGGAGGTAGTCAGAGAAATGCTCATACTTTAAAGGAATTTCCATTACTGCTTAGTCTATAGTGCCACCAAAGCTGTTACACTGGTAGCACTACAGCTAACAGCAGCAGCCTTTTAACAAACTGCATAATACAATGTTAGATTGAGATGAGCAATAAACATACTTAAATCTGGTGACATATTCTTACACGTGCGAATGGGTTATTAAAAGCATTTTCACCACTGCTGAATATTCTGTACATTGTTGTAATTTCCATCACTAAAAGAAAATACAGCTAGAAACACTGCTTTCTTTAATGTCAGAAAAGTGCTGACTAAACTATAGAGTAATAGGTTTACACCTGAATGTTATGATTGTATATTCTGAGCACAGGGTGTATTCTTGAGAAGCATTAGTTGCTTTTGACTTACCATTCATAATTTCGTGGTTCATGTAAGTTGGAAAGCATGTGACCATTCCTTTACTATCTGATCACTAGGATATGTTTGTTGAGGGCAGATAAACAGCAGAATAGATACAATTTGATATGTTTAAAATAAAACATATCAATGCTAGTTAGATTTTTTTTTTTTTAATGTTAGACTTACAAGTTTTTCTGTATTAGTGGTATTATTATATTGTCTGTCTTTCAGTTTAATTGTTTGAGGTAGTCACCATAGGCGTACTATGTAAGCATTTGGATTATGGTTCATCTTGTCTTGAAAGTTCATCTGGTGATGTAACACCCAGGAAGTGCTTCGTTATTAAGATAATAAAAGTTTAGCTGACCAACTTGTAGGTAGTTGTACATATTTGAGCAGAAGAATCTCTGCTCAACATAATGTTATATTAAAATACTTCTTGCAGCTTTTCATATTATAAAATAACTTTCTGTATGCATTATGGAATTGGAAAATGGTAGTGCAAACAGCATAAAATAATATGTGCATGACTGCAACCTTCAACAAAATGTTGCTGCAGATATGGAAAGCTTAAAATAAAAGTGCTATCACAGTAGAGCCACAGAAGGCTGAAAATGTGCTTTATTTTTTGCAGTAGTTACAGAATATTCAAAAATAAGACCACCTTCACTCAAATAACACAGCCTTTCTTTTTAAGGTAAATCCATAGGGTTGTTTGTAAGTTGGAGGATAGATGCAGTTTGTGTGATGATAGAAGCAGGAACATTTTGAAAACGGGCATGAAAAACTCATCACAAGTGTGGTAATTTGTTAATTAAGAAAAGTCCCTTATTTGGATTGCTTTACCAGACTGGAGTTCTCCGAACCAATTGTGTGGACTGTTTGGATCGCACTAACACAGCTCAATTTATGGTGGGAAAATGTGCTTTGGCATACCAGCTCTATTCGTTGGGATTGATTGATAAACCCAACTTACAATTTGATACGGATGCTGTTAGGTAAGTTATATTAATAAAGTGTGTCATGGTTTTTGGTTTTTTAATAAAGTGTCAAGAGATTTAGGAAAAGTCTATATAGAAGAAGAGAGCAATTCTTTATGTTGGAGAGATTTAATGGTGTTTATTCATGCAAGATTAAAAAATCATTCATACTTGAAATTTTCTTGAGAAAATCCAGTCACACTGAAAATTTTTTCTTCTGGAAGAATATGATAATCAGGCTTCTTACAATATGACTGCTTCACTTCATTCTCTTTATATGCCTAAACATAAAGCAAAGAGTTTCCCTTTTAAATAAATAAAAAAAAAAACCCACCCAAATCTTTTACACTTACTTCATTTGCTTGAAGCAAAGTGCAAATTAAAAAATGAAAATTGAAATAAGTACATGCTTTTATGGAGAATGACAAACTGATATTTGTATAGAAGTACATTTTACCTTGCTCTTTCCTGCTTTTCCTTTGGAAAAAAATCTGTGCTTTTTGATTTATTGAAGAAAAGTTTTCAGCAAAGTTGTTCTTTCAGATCAAGTATCAGTGATACTTATTCAAGCATCCTCAAACCATTTAAGAAAACTCAGCATTTAAATTGAAAAGCTGTGGGGGTCATGGGAACTAAACTACTTGAGTCCTTGAGGTGGTGTGTTTTTATTCCTTATGCCTATTGTTGTGACTCTGAAATTTACGGGTTCATTGCTGGATTTGTCTAGTGGTTTGTTCATTGTAGAACATGGAGATGTAACTCATATTTCAGAAAAGACAAAGTACTCAATCTCCTGTTTACTCGAGACATACCTGCAACTCCTCTCCTTTCTCCCATTAGCCTTGAGCACTTGCTGGGTGCCAGGAGCTGGTATGTGCCACAGAAACAATGTCACCCGCAGCATGTTGGCTTACTCTGCAAGTGGTGGCTTCTGGCCTCTGCCAGATGACCAGGGAGAGTGCTGGCTGGTTTCCTCGGTGTGCTTGCAATGCCTCTCATCCACCATGTCCCAGCTGCTAGGTGCTGCATGCTTACTTCTGGAAACAAGCAACTGCTGCTGCAAATACTAGTTGCTGTGCAGCCTCCTGGGGACTCAACAATTGAGACTCTTGGGTTCTAACTAGAGGGGATCAGGAGGTGGACAGATCTCTGAGAATATCCACTCTCTGTGGTATCCTCTATAGCTACAACTTCAGCACCTCAGGCTGCATTTTACTATATTTCCTTTGGCTTCACTACCTCCTCCCTTCCCACCTCTATTTTGGGAGCCCAAATGTAGAATCATAGAATGGTTAGGGCTGGAAGGGACCTTTAAAGGCCATCTAGTCCAACCCCCCTGCAAGGAGCGGGAACACCTCCAACCAGATCAGGTTGCTCAGAGCCTCATCCAACCTGGCCTTGAATGTTTCCAGGGAGGGGCATCTACCACCTCTCTGGGCAACTTGTTCCAGTGTGCTAACACCCTCATTGTAAAACATTTTTTCCTAATATCTAGTATGAATCTACCTCCTTCTGTTTTAAAACCATTACCCCTTGTCCTGTCACAACAGGCCCTGCTGAAGAGTCTCTCCCCATCTTTCCTGTAGGCCTCCTTTAGGTACCATAAGGCCACTATAAGGTCTCCCAGGAGCCTCCTCTTCTCCAGGCTCAACTTGTTGATGACAGAGGTTTGCATTGCTTTTAGCCAGCTCTCCTTGTTCATTTTAGCAGCCAGCTCTTTCTGCCTTCTTCTTATGTCATGGTTTTTGAACTCCAGCAAATGGTATCTGACTGCCCTTCATGTTTCTTACAAGTAATGTTTATTCAGGTTGTACTGTTGAGCCTACTTTATTGTAGCTAGGGAGATTTTTGTAAAGTTATGCTAACTTCATTCCCAATGGACTTGACAGAAAGCATAGCCTTGATATATTGACATATTCTGTCCAATGCGGTGTGTTTAAAATACCTTAGTTTGTGAAGTTATATGGTTTATTTTCTCCCCACAGACTAGTAGGACATGTTAATCTTCTCCTTGAATCTACAGAAGTGCATATTCTGTAGTGTGAATGCATTCTGATTTATTATAAATTAGTGAAAATTTTACAGTCTAATCCTTCTTGGTAATGGTTTTATCTGAATAAAATTTCCACATACTTATCTGAATAGAGAATAGAGACATAGCTTTAAATTTTAGTGTTTGTAAATTATTAGCATATTTTAATGCAATACTTGTTTTAGTAAACTGGCAGAAGTACTTGGAAGAAAATGTATTGCTTGTTAAACTGAAAGGCTTTATTATTACAATACTTCATTGGTTTTTTCTCTTAAAAACCTCTTGTCAACAGTTTGGTAGATGACACGTTGCTTTTCCTTCAGGTTATTTGAAGAATTATATGAAGATCATGGAGACACTCTTTCTCTGCAATACGGAGGTTCTCAGCTTGTCCACAGAGTAAAAACCTATAGAAAGATAGCTCCATGGACTCAACATTCCAAAGATATTATGCAAACACTCTCAAGATATTATAGTAATGCTTTTTCAGGTAAATTTACATGCTTTCTTTAAGCCATTTAAAAAGCAGCTTTCTTGTGATGTTTCAATAATCCATACTATGATCTTATGACAGAGATCCTGTATACTCTAATTTCCAAATAATTCAGTAAAATATGATGGATACCAAATGGATATTCTGATTTGATGAAGTATTTATATTTTATCCAAATGTCTGTTGTTGCATCCAGCCCTATTTGATAAAAGTTGGTGAACTGATGTTAGAAAATATACCTGTGTAGCACTGAAACTGCAAGTGACATCTGTAGATCAATAGAGATGCACGTAGCTGTTATAGAGCTGTGAAAATGATGAACAGAATGCCTTCAGCAAATATAAGGAAACTGGTAAATATAAATCTAAACACAAGTAGAAGACTTCAAGTGGAGTATTTCTTGTGACGTTCCTGAGGACTTCAAACAAAAAGCAAGCTCTGATGCATATAATTGTTTTCTATGAATAGAAACTACCAACTGTTGAGTCTGTGGTTGAAAGACAATATTAAATTAAAAAAACCAAGATCCACCAAGTAAATAAACTATTTTTTTAGTTAAGTAAGTCGTAAAGTATTAGCTTAGTTGTTTACTAGCTCATATCAGTCACTGATATTGTTGTACTTTGTTCTGGACGATGTTGCTAAGAGAAAACCTCTTTAAAAAATGCCCAGCCTTATGCAAAATAACTAAAAAAAAAAAAGAAAAAGCGTAGTGTTTTTAGATGTCATGAGAAAGATCTAAAAGAATGATCAAAGGACAATCTAAGACATGTCAAGATGACAAACATTGAGTGCTGCTGTGTTCTAAATATTGGGTCAG
>WHYT01013989.1:20970-82945 GCA_009806455.1 Tetrax tetrax
CTTTCTTGTGATGTTTCAATAATCCATACTATGATCTTATGACAGAGATCCTGTATACTCTAATTTCCAAATAATTCAGTAAAATATGATGGATACCAAATGGATATTCTGATTTGATGAAGTATTTATATTTTATCCAAATGTCTGTTGTTGCATCCAGCCCTATTTGATAAAAGTTGGTGAACTGATGTTAGAAAATATACCTGTGTAGCACTGAAACTGCAAGTGACATCTGTAGATCAATAGAGAAGCACGTAGCTGTTATAGAGCTGTGAAAATGATGAACAGAATGCCTTCAGCAAATATAAGGAAACTGGTAAATATAAATCTAAACACAAGTAGAAGACTTCAAGTGGAGTATTTCTTGTGACGTTCCTGAGGACTTCAAACAAAAAGCAAGCTCTGATGCATATAATTGTTTTCTATGAATAGAAGCTACCAACTGTTGAGTCTGTGGTTGAAAGACAATATTAAATTAAAAAAAACAAGATCCACCAAGTAAATAAACTATTTTTTAGTTAAGTAAGTCGGTTAAGTAAGTTAAGTAAGTCGGTTTTGTCGGGGGGCCCTGCTAAAGTGTCTCTATACCAACGCACGCAGCATGGGGAACAAACAGGAAGAACTGGAGATGCGTGCACACGAGCAGGGCTACGACCTTGTTGGCATCACGGAGACATGGTGGGACTAAAAATAATTTACACTTCTAAGAAGATAGTTTCATCTGTTGACCTGAAAGCTCTCAGGATAATCACTACCAATTAAGTTGTACAGATGAGAAAAAGTAAGACACATATCAGTTAAGTGACTTGCCTGGAGATGCTGATCCAGTAGATAATAGTTGCACTTGTAAGAAAGATAACTTTGAATGCAGTTTCACTCTAGTTCATTATATGTGGCTTAGCTTGTCTGTACCTATAAATTTATAATACTTTGCCTATATAATAGAAGAGAGAATAATTGTACAAATGTTCTCAGGATCAAGTTAGTGACTGAAGCTTAGAAGAAAACCAAGGTATCCTCCTAAAAATATGGGACAATTAATTTTATGGTAACTTGAAAAAAAATTTTACGGGTTTAGACAAAAAAAAAATTGACTTTTTCATGCATGTTTTTAATTCTAGTGTTTGAAAAAAGTAGAGTGTATGGTATAGTTTGGGAAGTCAACTGTTTGAAGTACACTTGTTATAGGCAAATTAGTTGGGCCAGAAAAAAAAGAGCATCATTCAGCTAAGAATTAGGTGTTCCTTCAGCATTCTTCTGGCAAGCATTATGATTAGTTGAATTCTAACATTTTTCTTTTGTTTGTGATTGTCAGAGAAATTGGGAAATAGTATTCCAAATTATAGTCTTCTAGCTTTTATGCCTTTTAGAAAGTAGTGTGACTTGCAGACTTCAGTGCTAGAGTTGCAACATGCATAATAAGCTTCTGGAATCTGGAATAATCTATTTATCCACAAACAGGACTGGGCATACTAATCTACCTTTTAGTGTTGTATGAAAGTAAACTTAATTACTATAACCTTTTAGTCATGGGATGTTATAGTCTCAATTGTGTTGAATCTCTCATGATTTAGTAATTTGTCATGTAGTGCAGTTGCAAATTCAGATTGAGAGCAGTAGATTATTTTAGGCTAATTCAGTTAAATGGCCCCTTGAGTTCCTGTTTTCTCAAATGGTCTTAAAAATGTGCTAGTGTACACGTACATTGTGGTATCTTTTGAAAAATCAATGCAGTCTTTCTACTTGCTTGTACATAATGATAACATTCAGTGCTAACAACGAAGGGAGAAAACCTGTTTACGCTTTTGGCTGTGCTCCACAGTACATTGACACATTCTTATTTATTTATTTTTGAAAAGAGAGATTTTCTTGTCTAGAAAATTGATCTGAAAAACTCAATATCCTGTTTCCACTGGCCAGCATTTCAAAGAAAGACAAAAGCTTTCATTATTTCTGTTCAAAATTAATTCATAAAATTGGTCAAACCTTAAAGTAAGGCAAGGGAGAGGATTGTCACCTTTCACGTTAACTATCTGCTTCCTCAGCCACACATATGCGTGTGTATATATATATATATGTACGTTTGTGCCTACTTGAAGACATAGGAAATCTTTAATGTTACCTTTTTTTTTTACCTACTTTTAAATTACGAGTTGAGAAGTAAGACAATAGGAAGACACTTTCTGATAAATGTATTTCTGTAAAGTTTAAAACACAACTGTACAACTGAAACAATAAATGCAAAGAGTTTGAGTCCTTTTCCAATGTAACGTTTAACAGCACAGTCATCTTTTTGCTATGGAAGGTAAGACTACTTTAATGAACTGCTGCTATAGACCATTTCAGACAATGATTTGGTTAATTCAGTTGGTATGGATTTAAATTCAAGCTGTTTTTCATGGAACAAATTTCATTTAGTTTTATTTCATTTTAGCATCTGTGATATGAATAGCGACATAGTTTGTTAACTGAATATCTTGTTTTATTCCAATTATTTTACAGTTATTTAGTTAACAATTTCAGTATACCTTCTGCTCTTGGCAGGTCAAATAGTGGTAACTGAGCAAATGAGGCTCATCTCTACCTTTAGCTTTCAGTAATTACCACCAATTTTAACCTATTTGCTCATGTTAATTAATTTTGTCTTTAGGGCCTCTCTAGAGAGCCCTAAAGGGTTTTGTGCAGCACTTTCTTTAAACCACTAACTAAATAACATACCAGGAAGAAAGAATACATTATTGCTTGTGATTTTTCCTTTCTTTTTATTTCTCAGTGTCCTCAACGAGATTTTTCTTGTTTGATTTTTTTTCAGACCTTTTTACTAGCTTTCTTGCACTGTTCTTGGCCTTCCTCATTCTTTCCTTATGTCTTGGTTAAACTGTGATGCTATTTTGCAGAAACAATATGCCCTGCAAACCATAAGAACCTACATATGCTTTGAATATTACTGTGTAGGAGTTAGTGTTTATAAGTTGATCCTCTTATGAAAATTGGGAAGGTGAAGAGCAAGAAAAAAGGTAAAATAAGTACCTTTTTGGAATAGTGCTCTGGAGGGACAGTAATAGTACGTGGAGGGAGTGTGAGTGGAGAGAAAACACAGAGGAAAGCCAGATTCCAAATGAAAGTCCCTCTAAGTAGGGAAGAGGAGCCAAGCAACATCAAGAGGTTTTCCCTTTCTTTCTGTTTTCATGGTGCTTTGCCCTGTTACACCATGCGATTGTTTATACTGAAGATCCCACTTCCACATACTAACCTCCACGTGTGCACTCTTCTGTGAAGTACTGTACTTTTCTATAATCCTATTATCAACCAAATTTCTACATAGCACTTTGTCACCTTCTTGTATGTCTTTATTCTCTGTAAAAAAATATTATATGTTGCACACAGGGAAGAGATGTTTGAATTCTGGGGAGAAAGAGGTGTTGACTGAAACTTTGGTGGCGGCCAGGAATCGCCTTTGTCCTTGCTGTCATACCACTTTTGCTTTGTGGATTCTGCCTGTTTTTTTATCTGCTTTATGGTACACCGAGACTTCAGTTTGACTTTTTGATGAAGTGTGTTGTTAAAGGGACACTCAGCTCTCATAGTAATACCCTTGAAATGTGGAGAGAACTGAAGTAACACTATCTATTAAACCAGTGTGAACTATTCACTGTCTGATGCTTCCTGAAGTGCAAACGAGTAGAGATGAGAGCTTTCCACATGCTAATTCCTCAGGGCACACATAGAGCTCAATTCTCCACATATTCCCCCATATCCGAAGATCCTTTGCGTATAAGCCTTTCTCTGCTCCTATGACTCTGCTTGCAAAGCTGTCTTTGTCACTGTCCACCATCCTGAAGCCCTCATCTGACTCCAGCTCTTCTTGATATCTGTTGTAACTCATCCTCTCTGCAGCGAGGTAGCAAGAGAGATTTTAAAGATTTGTAAAGGGAACAAAGTTTCTTGTCATGCTTCATCTGCAGATTTTAGCACTTGCCTTATTTAGTTTAATGAAGCTTGGAATGTGGCAAGAGAAATTGATGATTTAAGCTGACAGGAAAAAAGTTGAAATTATTAAAAGATGTTTATGAAGTTTAATCGTTTTACTGACTATGTTTTGGCTAGAAAAACCTGAAGAATTCATAATTCACATGTGATGTGTAAAACTTCTGTGTTGTATTGATACTGTTTAGTTTCATGAAATCATTCTTCTATTTAGACTGCAGTAAATTAATCATATGTCATATTCCCTGACACATGCATAAATACATGCACATGCTTCATGCATACACGTTTATGCAGAGGTGGGAGATGGAGCTGCAGAGGTGGGAGATGGAGCTGCAGAGGTGGGAGATGGAGCTGCTTACTTCTGCAAAGCCTCTAAGCAGAGCTTCTGCCTCAGCTCGTGGCAGAGAAGCCAAGGAAGGAGGCAGCACTGGTACCAGCCCGCTGTGTGCTGCGGTGTAGCAGAAGGTCAGGTTTCAATGAAGTTTCGTTACGGTGGTTGAAGCCCAGATGTCCCTGCGGAAGTCATAGAACATACACGCTCTGTGGGCAGGAAACCTAACAAACAAGGAAATATCTGAATAGGCTTGAGCTCTGCAATGTTCCTGGCATTAAGTGTACCTCTTGTCTAACAGATGCAGACAGGCAAGATTCTATCAATCTCTTTCTGGGAGTATTCAAGCCTATGGAAGGAAAACCTCATCTCTGGGAACTTCCCACTGATTTTTATTTGCATCACAGGAACACTCTCTGTCTGTCACAGACCAGGCGAAGGTATTTTGCTGGTGTGGTTTTTTTGTTTGCTGTTGCTCTAATAAGTTTTAAAAATGCATGCTGTTAACCAAATAACTTGGTCAGCTTGTCAAAAACTTGCTTACTGTTTTTTAAGTTTTTACAAAAGCTTCCCAAAAAATAACCTTCAAGAGATTACCAAAAAAGTTGGATGTTGATGTTTTGAAGGATTTGCTTTAGTATGTTATTTTCCTGTTGTACTGAAAAAAAGAAGTTTAATTTCATATGGAATTCTAGCCTGCAGCGTGAAATGCTTCACTGTTTTACTAAAGTACAGGTGCCGCTCTCTCATTAAGGAATATACAGGTGTATTTTTGATGGTTGGATTTAGTAAGTCAATGTTCTATTTGAGATAAGATGATGAGGATAACATTTGTTTATTTTCTTGTATGTATTGCACTAATCTGCAGCTCTGCATACCAAGAAGCGTATTACTACTTTTCTTTCAGCCATGTCTAGCCTATTGTGAAGACTAATTTTCTGCCTTTACATTCCATTGGAATTGCATGGTAATATAGAGAAATAATAAAACTAAAGCATAAAAACTTTAAAGAAATTTTAGAGTGCTTCACAATGTGGAATGATTTTGTGAAGGATTATAAATACCGTGTAAAAAACCCCAAATTTCTCAATTTCAATCCTTTTGTCTCCTGAGCTTTCTCTTGATGCTAACTCATAGCAGCTATACAACCAAGTGCTATTTCAGGCACACATGAAACATGCAACATAATTTTATTGCCTACTGGTTCCAAACGTTATTTTATGTATGCAGCTGATATATCGCAAATATACGAATGTCCTAGTCTCCCTTTCATCTGTTTCCCTGTTAAACAACTGACTGTTATTTGTCACAGATACTGTTGTCACATAAGGTGGAACATTTTAAAAAAAAAAAAGTTAGTATTTTTCATTTAGTTGTTAATTAGCTTTACCTTTCATTCTGGCCAGAATTTCTTCTGAGCATTTATAATATACAACCAAGATCGTTTTTTCATGTGAACAAAATGACACTTCCATGTAGTAAGTAGATAGGTTAAAAAAGCTCTTCCGAGTAATTTTTGTTTGTTTCTACCAAACTATTGGACATGTTCTTCATATAACTTCTTCATACCTCCCTGTGCAGTGCCTCTGTTGGATTCCTTGGGCACAGCAGCAAAAGAAATAATGAAAACTCATTAAAAAAAAAAAACAACAAAGATCTAGGAAGAGAAGGAGGATGATGTTTTCTGTAATTGAAAAGTCTTTTGACTGTTCTTTTCCTATATTGTATTTGCCTCTCCATCAGAAAGAAGAGATTTCATAATGAGTTTCATGTATATAATTTCCGATTTATATAATTTCTGATTCACATGAAATGACAGTGAATATGGAAAAGGAGACTTTGTGTTGCCACATGACTTATCATTTGTGCAAGCAGCAAAACTGGGTATGTGTGCATTGTTCCTGATGGCACTGGAGAAATGGCTAGCTAGCTTGGCCTGATACAGTACTTCAAGAAGAGATGGGACCATCAGGCCTAGCTCATTCCTTTCGCTCAAGGACATTGACAGTTCTGGGAACTGATGTGTGAGCCCTGCCTGTTCTGCACCATTTGCTAAGTCCCAATAACAAGTTTGTCTCTGGACATGGGAATACACCCATTGTTTCTGCTCCAGATGGCTACATTGACATGAGTATGAGATAACCACATTAATACTTTGATTACAGCCCTTACAGTATTGTGAATACACAGATTCCAGAAATAAAAATCAATTAAGATAAGTATCTTTTTATCCCAAGTAAAGAAATGGTAGGAACTATTGGAGTAATCTAGAGAAAAATGTAAAGTGTATTTGAGAAGAGAAAAGCAAAATTAAACATGAATGAAAGATGAAACATGCTTTATTTTATGAATGTTGCTTGATGTCCTTTGTTGTTTTTCAGAATTCCTGAATAGCTTCAGCAGACCCTGTTTTTTGCTGTTAACTATACCAACATCCAGTTCTAGACTTGAGACAACTGTTACATCAAAATGTGTTTCTATATGTAGAAGTTAGCTGCTTTGACAATCTTCCAGTTTTATTATCATTAACCTTAATTTCTTCATACTCTTTTTCTAAATTTTTAGGGTCTGAATAACAAGTGGTGGGTGCAGGTTGAAGAACTTTTTTTTTTTTTTTAAGACCAGAACAAGAGAAATGCATAAATATCTTCTATATATACTAAAAGCCTAACTTTCAGTACTTTAGGTAGGGACCCAAAATGTATTTTTTTTTAATGGAACAAAATGACTCTGCCCTCCATACCTGTATTGAGCTTCGTGTGTTTAAATTTCATGTCATCAGAGCAATGTAGTAGGGTAGGGGCCTGTTGACAACCTCCATCCAAGGATAATTTTTTATTTTCTTCCACATTTGAATTATAAATAAATGTTTACTAATGTGGTTGGGTAACTGTTACATGCAAATATTTAGACTGGCTACAAGATCAAATCTGCTGTGTCAATGGTATGTCTGCTTTTCCTGTACAGCTATACCTACTGGTGGACTGCAGGTGTGCTAAAGCATTTACCACTTCCTTTTGATGAAGGTAGGAACTATATTTATTCCTTGCCTTATAGAGTATCTTGAAAAAGATACTCTATTTGTTTTTGTCAAAAATGCTTTTAAATTGTTCTAGATCCCAGATCTGGAAAAAAAAAAACCAAAACAGTAATCACTGCTAAATACTTCCCCTCTCGATGAGCTGTGATTTTTCAACTGCAGGATGTGAGAGATACCTAATTGGCTAAAACTTGACTTCCATTTGTTTGTGTGCCAGGGCACACTTCATTCTTCCTTTTTTTTTTTTCCCTCCCCTTGCCTATTAACCTATATTTACAGTCTGTGCTGGTAGTGACATTCTTGTTGCAGATGACAGGGTATAGCTAGTGTGTCTTATTTCTGTGGGATACTGTGGAGCAGATTTTATTAGGAATTCTTATAATTGAAGGGAAATCAAATTATGATGGTTGATAATGCATATTTATCAAAGGTATGCTGTGAATCTCTTTCTTCATATCATATTTTCTTGTCTTAGAGAGGATATGGCTGTATGTTTGTTTAGATTTTTGCAGAGTCAGCATTACTCTTTTTTTCCCCCCCCAGTAATATGTGCTGAAAACAGACGCAAATTGACAGTGAAGAAATTCCAGAAGTATGAGGAAGAAATTGACATCCATAATGAGTTTTTTCGGCCATATGAGTTGAGCAGTTTTGATGAGACCTTCTGCTTGGCAATGACAAATTCTACACGGTATATTGGAATGTTTTGGGACTATAAATCCTTAACTGGAAGTTGATTTGGTGTGAATTAAATGTACATTTGATTTATTTGGTTAAATCTGAGTAACATGGTAGGTTTTGGGGAGGAATGTTTTTAATTTTTTTAAGCTTCAGATTTAGCAAACTTTAGAAACTAAATCACAATATTGGAATAGAAATGCTACTCTAAGAAATTCTGTTAAGATAGCACTTAAATTTTCAATTATTTTCCATTATGGAGTGCCAAATATTTGAGTGCTTGAAGGTTGAGAAATGGGCTTTCTCTGTGCATTAATTTGATCACAGAGGCTACCTTCAAATCAATTGTTTTCTAATTGTTCTGCTTTCATTTTACACTTGTTTTCTTCAGTTCATCAGGTTCTCACAGCTGTCCAGATAATTCTTCTTTTTTGTTGGCAGCAATCAGCTGGATATTCTAAGCATAATCTTAATCATGCTTTAAAGACTTCCAGGCAGATTTATGGGTTTTTTTGTAGCACTCCAACACAATTGGAGTGTTGACAGCATTTTGAAAACAACGTAGCTGAGTTACAGGGCTTCTTCAGCAGAGGAACGGAGCACATTGCTGTAGTCTCCTTGGCAAATGGTAACATTTACAGCTGTTTTATGGGACTAAATAATGCAACTGAAAGCTTTTTAAATACCTAAGGAGGTTATATTTACATGACTTCAATGTGCAATGATGAAGTTAGAACTTAGTATTTCTTTTTATATATATATTTTTTTTTTAATTCAAAGGTAGATGATAGAGGTGGCTCTGCCAGAAAATTTTAAAATTTTATGTGTTGAACTTTGTTCATGAACAGTTTTTCCTTTCTGTTTTGCCAGAGATTTTATGCCTAAGAATGTGGGAATTGATCCAAGTCCCTTTACTGTTCGTAAACCTGATGAAACTGGAAAATCAGTACTGGGGTAAGTCTGAAATAGGAAATTTATTTCTGATTTAATAATAGTGAAATTGTAATGCAAATATATAAACACTCTTAAGTGTGTATCTGTGTAGCATATTCTTTGTTACATGGGAAATGAAAAAATCGTTGTTATGCTGTAGAATTATAAACTTTGAAAATCATATCTAATTTGAGATTTTTATTTGACGCTGGGAATTCTTTATTCAGGCTTGTTTAGTCTTTTATGTTTTTTTCTCCTCCTTCAAGTGAAACCCATGAGAAAATTTTATCTAGGATAAAGATACAGAGATTGTTAAAATATGATCATCTCTTCATACTGGTGGCAACTGTATTCTTTATTGGAGATTACAGGAATGCATATGTTATTGTTGTCTTTTTAAAAAAATTGAGTAAATTTTGAATAAATAGAACATATCCTGAAACAACAATAAATGCTAATTTCAGCACAGTTTTTGATTAAAAGAAATTATTTAGAATATTTATAGATAAAATTATGTAAAATAGTTCAGCAACAGTTGTTGGAACAAATGAATGTTTCATTTAGCTACTTTTGCATCCTGGACCTGCTTTGTTACTTTATTCCGTTGTTGTTTGATCTGTTGTATCACACAAGGGCTATAGGGACGTTTCCTGAATCACTTCATTCTCTCTTTGATACCGCATATTAGGGAAGCCTTTTGTCAATAATGACTAAACCTGTGCTGTCACAACATTATAAGTTCTTCTGAAAACTGGCTGTTCTGTTAAAAACTACAAAATTTGACTGTCTCATAAATAACATCCGTTGTGCCTTGACCCTGAGGGACGCACTGTCAATAAATGTTGAGAGCAGACTGTGCTTATCACTAGTAGAACCTGATTTCCTGCTACTGATGTTCCCTGCAAATAAGCAGAAAGAGTGGTCAACAGTTATAGTGTTTACCTCTGCTAATAATTGTGAATTTATGAGTGCTTTTGAGGATAAGCTTTATTCTTCCTCTTTAGTATAATGTCAGATTTTGGACTAATTTCTGTCCAGATATTCCATTAGGTACTTGACCATTATGCGTTTTTCTCTGGCACTTTGCTTCAGTCTCTCCACTGTTACTTTTAGGGATTGTTATGAGATAGAGAATCAGCAGGACCAAAGCCGTGTTCCAGGACTCCCTGGGTGTTGCTCATAAGGCTTCCCATGCATTGGCTGTGTAGTGAGGTAAAAGGTGGCTCCAGTGTTCCACCTTACCCATATTTAACCCTTGGTAGGGTGGTATATTTGCCTTGAACATTTGTCATCATCTTTTGATCTGCTATGGCATTTCTAGAGGATTTGGTGTTCTGTTTTTATCTGTAAGTGTTCTGGTCTCCTAGGAGAATTAGATCTTGGCCACCTAGAATATGAGTTGGGGGTAGGGATATCACTCTTACTGGTGTTTGTCTACTTGCTCCATTTTTCAGCTTTCAGAAAGGACTGATTTCCTTGTTCACCTTATTTAGAAAAGTAGGGAAGATAACCTTAATTTTCTTTAAAAAGAATGCAGTATGTCTTCATAACTTTCTGTACATTTCAGTCTCAGGAACGTCAGTTTCTGCTTAGTCAGAAATTAAGCTTACCTCTGCTGTTTTTTCCCTTAAGGCATTTTGTTCCAGCTGTAAAAATTCTTCTGATATATTAATGATCTTGAGGGTGAGGAGCACTCTCAGATCAAGAACTTTGGGGAGGACTCTCCTACTTGTTTATATGTACCTAAAGCATATCAAGTTTAGCTAATTCACTACAGGGATAAATTCCAGTAGGAGCCTGACTGCAAAAGGCAGAACTCTTTGTGACAGTTGTGATGTGCTCCACTAGAGCTCAGGTGATACTGGTGACCTCCATGCCTTTGCTGATGAGAACACTAAAGCTGCAACTCAAAATAGCATTTGCACTGAACTGCATGCTGCTGTCAAAGCCTCTTAGCATGCTGCTGTCTTCCTTTAGGGCCTCGTTGAGGGGAAGTCATGCTCAATGTCCATACATGCACTGACAGTAACCTCGGCAAGATGTTTCTTCCCTGTTTCCAGAACTGATTTGTCCAATTCCTCTTCCTCCAGAGTCCCCGAAAGATTGTGATAATCTCTGAGAGAAAACTGCAACCACATGCTGTTCTATGGCCAGTAGGAAAGGATGTAGAGGGTGGAAGGGTGGTACCATTTCTGCTGAGTAAAGTAACATAAACCTTTCAGAGCTTGTACAGTTCAACCCAGAATTAGCTTACTAATAGATGCTGTATCTTAAACAATTCTTACAAATAAGGCACCTCTTTATATTGACTAGAATTTCTAGAGTGAGAAATAAGTGCTGCATAAAGAAACGTTACTGATTAAAGAACTAAATTGAGGGGAGAAGTATGGAAAAGGAAGGGAAAGAAGTGACATTATGATTAAGATTTTTGGGTCCAAGAATAAGAAAGTTAGTAGAGCAGATAATGTTGTTAATCAGAAGGTGAAACTTTTTTCCATGTCAAAACCAAAGATGATACGTCTCAGTGAATTTTTATTCATTTTTATTCATTCAGTCTAGGGGAGGGATTTAAGTAACGAGTCAGAGAATTGGTGGAGAAAAGCCAACATAATCTTTTGAGCTCTCTTTAAATGCTCTGAAATAAGAAGAGATTGAAGAAAAGTACAATTGGGAGATTCAAAAGATGAGCAACAAGTTGCTCCAGAGGTTAGAACTCATTTCCCCCAGTAAGACTGTAACCAAAATTAGGAATTTTAAATACTTGTTGTTAATATCTCGCTGATTTCATAAACGTGCACTGCCTTTCATAATAGGAACAAAAGTAATAGAGAAGAAACTGTGCTGCAGCGCAAAACAGCTGCTAGTGCTCCTCCACCCCCAAGTGAGGAAGCAGTGTCAAGTAGTTCTGAAGATGATTCTGGGACAGACAAAGAAGATGAAGGTGCTGTTTCTCAGCGTTCAACTCCAGTAAAGGTGACTGATACAGGAGATAATACAAAAATCACAGAGGTAAGAAATTATTGTGGCAGGCAAGAAGGCTAATAATAGACTTAAAATTCACATTTCCTTAAAAAAAAACCAAAGCAATAAATGTTATAGTCAGAAGTAAAGCACTGAGAAATTAAATGAAAAAGGTCTCCAGTGTATTTTTTTGGTGCAGAATTGGTTATAAAACTTCGCTATTATACTTGTCATGTAATAGTGAAACAAAATGGAAAATAACATTTTCAAAAAATGAAAATTACTGTTGGATGTTTCAAATGCCATAGGTATGGCATTTGAAAGGTACTCAGGCCATATGTAGTCCATAATATAAAGCATAAATATATTTATGTTAGTGTGTAAAATCAGAGCAGTAGTGCACTTCTGATCATTGTCCCTTACCTTGCTCTGGCTTATATCATGAGGTGGTCTTGAAGCATGCAAATGAGATTCCTTTTGGATGAAACTAAACCAGGAGATGCTTCCCCAGGACTGTACTTGGTCTACGTACCTAATCATTTTGTCCATGGGAGCTAATGTGGAGCAAACTCCCCTGAAGAACATGTAGTATGGATCTGAGGTCCTGAGCACCACTTCTTTCAATTACAAATCCATTCCTTTTGAATGATGCCACTTATTCAGGTGGATATAACTGGAACATTAATGTTCAACCTGGCTAAATTTCCACCTGATTTATGTGACGATTTTTAAATTGCTGTTTCATAATTACATGACCTGACACTTCAAAAAAAATAAATTAAACTAAACACAAAAATGTTCATGATGATTTTGTCACATGGTCCTGTGCTATTGCTACTACTAAGGTTGAGGATAATGGCAGGATAATAGTGAAATCATGTATGCACAGTCCTATGAGGAGAATGTCTATTCTCACTTGTGGGCTATTGATCTTTTTTTTTGCTACCATAATTCCTGTTCTGTTGGAATCCCTTGGGTGCTAATTTAATGAAAATATTAATTTGTGTGAAGTATTATGGAAATATCTATATTATTAATTCATGTAACGTTTCTTCAAATTCTATCTTGTAGATATCCATTTTGGGTACCACTTAAAATGTCTTAGCAAAATGATATGCTAAGTGTGATAGTAGTGTGGGTACTTTTGTGTGTAAAAGAGTTGATATTTGTAAGCTTGTATTTTTGGGTGCTTTCTTGAGTAAATACTATTATTCCAGAATGATTGAATATTTGGTCAGGGATTTGAATTTTGGCATTTTTTACATCAGCAACTGTAGAGTAGAGAAAAACTGTATCATTCTGAGGGAGGAGGGGGGTGGGATGGCATGGGATGGGGGCACAGACACACAAACAGCTAGTTCCTTTCTATTCACGTCTGACAGAAGTTGATAATAAAATGCTTTTAAACCTCTGGTCAGGACATATCTTTCCAAAGTTCTTATTTTGACTTTGGATCTTTTATAACTAAAAGAAAACTAGTTTTATAGTTTACACACTTACATGTGTCTTGTCCATAAACCCCTTCAGTTTAACACTGAATCATTAGATCTAGTTAGTGGAGTATTGCATGTGAATTGGATCCTTCTTATAGCTGACTGACATGATTGTGTAATGTATAATATAAAAATAGTTTTGTTCAATCTGAAGTTTGTAATTATTTCAGAATTGACAGCAGGAAATGTGGAGGCAAATGTGGGAGCTTGTTCTGAATGAATATGATTTAGTCTATATTAAGTTTCAACACAGAACAGAATTTAATACCTACATCATTATAAGTCTTAAAAATATAATTTATTCTAGTAATGTGTTGTTTTATCTGATGTTATCTTTACTTGTTGAACAAATGTATTGAATAATATTTTTAATAAGTAAATTTTATTTATTAAAAAACCAAACATGCACAAGATAAGATTACTGTGTAGATGAAAAAATTGTTTGGTTTTGCCTGCACTTTCAAAATTATTTTCAGGTTTAGAAAGGATTCTTTGCTTGAAAGCAAACTTTTCTTCGGATATTGTTGCGATATCCTCAGTCTGAATCTTTCTCCTTATGTTCCAGAATGTAGTGCAATCAACAAAAGATGTGTATGGAGTCAATCTTTCAGATGTTCCTTCAGAAGATGATCTCACAATATACGCTAGGTGAGATAAATTTCCAGCGGTATTCCGAAAAAGATAATTGGAGCTAGTTAAATACAGCTTGTCAAAGTGCTGCCTTTGATTAAACTTATTTAAATTATAAATTTTAGAGATATTTGGATATATATATACACTATTCTGATTTTGAAATCACACTGTTTTCAGATGTCTGTGTCAACTCTGATTTCAGTGGAAGTTATATAGATGGCTCTGAATGCAAAATTTGGAACTTAAATCAAATGAAAGATGCTTCAATAGAAATACCTGTCACTTAATATAGTCCTAGAAATTAATAAGCAAATTCCATATTAGGAGTGGTTCCATGGTTCTAAGCTATGTAGTCTGTGATTTTTGCATTTTTCAACTGTTGAATTACACTAATTCAAGTAAGTCATAACTGAAATAGCCTTTTCTATAACAATGCATACAAAACAACAGAAGTTAAGTCTTTTTTTTAACATAATGTCTTATTTGTAGAGTAATGTGTTGACTGTTACCTTTTACTCAAATTTAAATAGTTGTGTGACTTTTGATGTTCAAGGAAAATTACTTTTCTGAATAATTTTCAGCCTTTCTCTTGAAACATCTTGGCCTTTTGAGCTTGAAATAAAAAATTGTGGATTTTATAGGGAGACCTTGAGACTGTTTTACTAAATCTGGTTTCAGGAAAAGTGATCAGAACAACTCACGCTGTAGAAGCATGGATATCTAAGTGACAGAAATTTGTACCGTAAATTTCAGGAGAGGGAGAGGTCAGTTTGGCCCATGCAATTATTGGAGTTTCATGAAATAACAACATGCAAATATACGTGGTGTGTGGATTTACATGCATGTGTATATATATATATATATATATATATGCACAGTGTGTGTAATAATGTGCTCTTTCACACTGCATTTTGAACGGCATCATACTACCACTTGTTCTTAATACATGATTTTGTGAATTCAAACCATACATACAGAAAATGAGTAAGATACAGCATGGTGCAATACAAAATACAGCTGCTTACATGATCCAACAAGTTCCCACTCAATTCCTGCACTTTGTGGTAACCTGTTAAAATGAGATGCAGCGTGCTGCATGGTGCCCACAGGCTCTCCTCAGCAGGTTGGAGCTGCTGGCTTACTGTGAGCAGTTGGAGGTAAGAGTTGGTGGGCAAGCTATTACCTCCCACCCAGCTCCAACTGCATGAAAACTTTTGCTTTTATTCAAGTGTAACTTGGACTTTTGCCCCTGTACAAGACAGTTGTCACAACTCCTGCAGGAGCCGTGAACTGCCAGCTCCCCAACAATGATCAGCAAATTAATAGTGTGCTTCTCCAGCAAAAGGCAGTGATTCCCATTGTACCAGGAATGCTCTCTCTGAATTGCCGTAACCCCACATAGAGCACTGGCCGTGTGTTGCCATTGTTAAAAAAATGTGTATTTACACAATTGTTCTCAAATTCACTCCTCAATTTCACAGAATAACAAGTGATGCCAAAAATAAACTGATATGAATATGTATATATATATTTTTATTATTTTTTTTTTTTCCTTAAATCAGAAATTAATTTCAACCTCTTGAAATTCTGGTAACTCAAGCCAAAACTGAACCAGAATCATTACAGTTATAGATGAACTAGAACTGAACTGAAAAGTTACTTATTCAGTTCCCTGGTGGAAGAGATTCTTTCCTAAATTGCAATCTTTCTATCTGAAAACTAGTTAGAATAATGGAAATTCAGTGCTGGAGATGAGTTGGAGAAAATTAGATCCAAACTGAAGACTCTCTTATTCCCAAAAGCTTACAATGCTGTGGCCAAGAGAGCGATTGCTTATGCAAGACACCAGTCAAACCTATTATATTTGCTTAATAAACCAATGTTTCAAACACTTGCATAGAATGTAGAGTTAATGCAGTTTGAGAAAAGGGGTGAGAAAACTACGTGTCGTCTTAGAAAAAACACTGTGTGTATATTGAAGTGAATACCTGTGAGGCATGCATTGAAATGGGTTTGTGTGCATTTGTTTTTATTTTCTAATGTGTAATAGCAGGGATTACCTTGTTACATACCTTGAAACTTCTTCTATTTGTGAGGGAAATTTTAATGCACTATGGTATCTTCTAATTTGGTGATATGTGATGATTAATCCTGACTTAGTGCATTCTTGCACTCTTGAGTTCTTTGAAATTCCTATTTATACCTATTTCCTACATGCTGAGTAATTTGAAGATAATACACCTGAAAAGAGTTAAGGAGGATGTTTCTCATTATCTCTGAAAATTTTAACTTCACCTGTGCCTCTAACTTTGGTTCTTTATTTTAACCACCAGAAAATGGATGCCAACTTGACAATTACCCTTTGGTATACTGCATAGTTATTGTTGTTCTACACATGGCCCAGTGTGAGCTGGTGTCTGCTACAAGTCAGTTTGTGCAGATGAACAGCTCTGTGATAACATCCAGAATTACAGCTACTTCCCATTTTATCAGTTTTCAGGCTGGACTAATATTCAGTCTGTTGTTACAGTAGTATTGTAAACTCTATGGAGGCTTTGAACCTGCTTCCTATTCATATTCTTTTCAAGACAAAAAAAAAAAAAGAGCTTGTTTTTATTTCATTTTCCTCAAGAAATGCAAGTTTTAAAAATATAACAATTACAAATTCCTTACTTCTTTTAGCTAACAAGACATAGTGCTATTTATGGTCCAATGTGCTGATTTATGTGGAAACTTTAGATTTTACTGACATCCTTTATTACAATGTACATCATTTGAGAGTAGGAGCAATTTATTTTACAGTATGATTATAGTTCTCACTTCAGGTCTTTTTCTATTATTGTAATAAGAGAAATGGAGATGTAAGATCCTAACATGTCCAAGGATGTCACGTAGAGTCATGTATTGTTTTCTTTGTTAGCATCAGGGACTCAGATTTAAAATACCTCAAGTTAAGTTACTTTATGTCAGCTGATCCATATTAAGTATATGTGCAAATGCAAATTAAAAGTAATAGGAATCTGTTCAGCCCATTTTCACTGATGGCTGAGATAATTTGTGTTAATTCTTGACAAAATAGAAATCACAGAACCACGGATTGGTTGAGGTTGGGAGGGACAGGAGAGCCCTTAAATAATTTGAGGATGTGTACTGCAGATCAGCTGTGCATGGTGTCTTACTGATGCCAGGTAACTTGTTTGTGTTAATTTAGAATCATAGAATCATAGAATGGCTAGAGTTGGAAGGGACCTTCAAAGGTCATCTAGTCCAACCCCCCTGCAAGGAGCAGGGACATCCCTGACCAGATCAGGTTGCTCAGAGCCTCATCCAGCCTGGCCTTGAACGTTTCCAGGGATGGGGCATCCACCACCTCTCTGGGCAACCTGTCCCAGTGTTCCACCACCCTCATTGTAAAAAATTTCTTCCTAATATCCAATCTAAATTTACCTCCCTCTATTTTAAAATCATTACCCCTCATCCTATCACAACAGGCCCTACTGAACAGCCTCTCCCCATCTTTCTTGTAGGCCTTATTTGTTTCAGAATATTGGGTAATTTGAAGCCATTAATAAAAATATTTACACCTGTAGTTTGCTTTTATTTGTTGGGTTTTTTTTTTCTCCAACTAATTTTCAAGAAAAAAGCCATAACAATGATTTGCATCTTCAGTGTCTTCTAGCAAATATGTGGAGATGGGGTAATTCTCCCAAAAGGTTGTTCTTCGAAATAAGTGAGCTGGACTGACAGTGTTTCAGCTGAATAAACTAGATTGAATTTGGCTGAGGACTGGCTTAAATCTGAGACTTTCTATCTGTTCTGTTGACTTTTCCCATATGCTATTCATCTGACTGATAGCTTTGAAAAAGCTTTGAAAAAGATATAGGAAGTTGACTATAGCAGGCTGCCTATATCGTAGGAGCAGAGGCCTGTTTCTGTCCCACGACATACTAGGTGACACCAATTAATAGGCAAATCTTTTTCAAGCTAAAAGAAGCCACTGAGTTCTCACATGCACCCCCTGCAGAGTTTTAAATCTCTTGTTTACTGGAGAGGTAGTTCATGATCAGTGACTTATATAACATTATTAGAGACTAATTTTCTGTGTAATTTTCTTTCATTTGCTGAATTTTGGGGGATAGTCCTTTTACTTTCTTTGATTTATTCTATCTACTGCTTTTCCCAGGTTTGTTCAGCTGGGACAGAGTCAGCATAAACAAGACAAGAGCAGTCAGCAATTTTGCTCAAAACACCACTTGGATAGGGTTATAAATTTGTAAGTACTCTTTTAGTTTTTCTTTTTAGCCTGTTTCTTTTTGCTTTTGTCATTAGACCTGAAAAATCAGCAGGTAAATTTGATGTTCAATTGTTTGAGAGTCATATTCTGTTGCTTTTACTGCATGACAGGTTTCAATGCTTAGCATGAAGAATTAGGTTCCTACTTCTCCCTTGTAACTTAAAAAGAAAAAAGTGCGTTGGTTTTTGTGGTTTGGTTTTGGGGTGGCTTTTTTTGGTGGGTTTTTTGTTGGGGTTTTTTGGGTGGGTTGTTTATTTGTTTTTGGGCGGTGTTTGGGTTTTTTTTTTTATTTTTGTAGTGCTGAGATTTTTGTGTTCGAAATTCTTAGCATTCCTGAGTTATCACAATGCAAAGTGCTGAAGCTGCTGAGTTTAAAAGGCAATTTCTTCTTACTGTGACTACTTTTGAAAGAGATTGGTTGACCTGTGTATATGTAATTAAAAAAATATTTGGAGTTGCAATTCAGTCTTTAGTGTGCTGTTATCTGAATTTGTTTGTTCTGAGAAGGCTATGAGTGCCCTCTGTTTGTTTTAGTGGACATTGGAGGAGTCTTGAGAGGTCAAATGGGATATTTTTGTATTTTTATTTTTCTGCTGAGCGGCTAGGTGCTGGGTAGAGTAGGGTAAAGTGGGAATTGATTCCTGCTTAGTTTTGTGCACTCAATGCCCATCTCTGTCACTGAAGTCAGAGGACCTATACTAACTGTAATCAGTATGCAGAGTGTTTTAACTGAATAAAAGAGCTTCGTGAATCTGACATAGATGTTACTTTAACAATTAGTCTGCTACATTTTCCTGAGAAGTATCTCCTTGGGTTTTTTTGTTTGTCTGCTTTTTGTTAAATACTGGTTCCATGCATTTGTCAGTGATACTTTAAGCTAATGAGGCAATATTTTAAACAGTTCATTTGTTACAGCAAATACATTTTGCATCTTGTTCCAAACAGGTAAGTAGTTGATGGTAGGTTATAAGGGAAGATCAAGCTCTGAGTGCTTTTTGTCGATGAAACACTTGAATACTTTAATCTCAAAAGGTTAGTATGGGAGCCATATTCAACAAAGCCAATTGTGGTGGGATAGTAGGAGGATTGGTCTCCAGGGATATCTGCCATGTGGAATAACTTCTGTGTATTCTGTTGCGAATAGAGTAACTTTCCATTACTATGAAAAATAACTCTAATGTTAAAATTACAACAGGTTTAATTTATATTGAAATAAGGAATTTAACGGTTTATGATTATGGATTAATTACTGCTGTACAAGAATGGCCTCTAGTGATAGGACAGACAATTTGAATATTTTCTTGGTACTACTATAAAAAAGGGCCATGATATTATCCAAATAAACTATTATTGAAGTAGGTTTTGGAATTTAGATGATCAGCTCCTAACTTCCTAGTTAACATCTTCCTGTACTGTAGGCAGCTTCACCAAGTTTCACCAAGGCAGGTTTTTATTTGCTTTTGTCTCTGGGGTACATGATCTCTTACCTAACAGCATGGCCACTCCATAGAACTGCAGACCTTTACTGCAATCCATTGATTTACAGAAGCCTCAGCTTTGTTCCCTGCACTGGCTCTAGTTCACTCCCTCTATGCTGATGGAGTGAGGGAACCTTGAACACAGCACTTACTCAAGTGGGGTTAGAGACCAGGGATGTTTCAGTGGGACTCAGGGAGCAGGATAACATGAAACAGACTTAATGTTGTGTACGAGACAATACTGCCTAATATCAGTCCTTAGTCATTTGGTATTATGTAAGTTTAAAGTGAACTGTGCATGGTTCGTCATTAGTAAGCTTACACTTTGTAGATGAATGTATCTGTAGTTTTATAACAAAATATAACTGATGGGTATTAAAATAGTAAGTTAGGTTGGCAAACTGTAAAACTGTTTTTAAAAATTAAGGAACAACCCTGAATGTTTTGAAGGGAAATGGTTATTAAGAAATTATTTTATAATAATAGGAATGTTTTTGCTATGAACAAAGACAATTCCTTTTGTGTAATTGTAAAATCTCCCAGCATGTTTGACAGTGTAGGAGATAATAATTTCTTTCTTGCTCACTTAAAGTAGAGTAAATTATTCCCCATGCTCTGCTGCTGTAAAATGAACACATTAGAGAGTCTATACACATAATTCTTTGGGGTTTTGGGTAGTCAGACATTCATTTTTCTTCTTTCCCAAGTGTAATTTCCATGTGTTTCTGAATAGTGGAAGTGTAAAAGTCATGAAAGTCATACAGCACACAAATCTGTGCTTCCTGTCACTTCTCTTGAAGTCATGTAGATCATCTTTCTCTGCCAGTTCTACCAAACATGCTCTTCTGTACAGATCTGAGAGGAAACAAGGGATCTTATAGTTGGTAATATTTTTTTTCTGAATGTATATCTTCATACAACTTAAAATTTTCTTCAGCTTTTGTTCTGCAACTTTTAAAAAACATTTAAATGCTGTTTGGACGGTGGCAGATTGTGCTTTCAAAAAAAGTCGTAAATGTAGCCATTCTTTAAAAATATGTTGTTCTGCAACGAGGAAGCTTTGTCTTAGTGAATTTGAATTGCTGCTCTGAATCAGGAATTTCCTTGGAGACTGCTAACTTTTTAGAGATCAAATAGGACGAACATACTATACTCGAGAGAGGGTTTTCAGTAATAGCAGCTGAGGCACATCTTGCACTTGCTGAACTGTGTATTTCCTTGTTTCTCAAGGAGCACTTGAAGAAATTGAAAAATTATTGTTGCTTATAATAATTTGATGTTAGGTGTATTTTAAATTGAAAAAAAAAAATCTGGCAAATTTGATTTTCCAGTAGTTCATTCTAGATACAAATTCAATTAAACCTCAGTCCTTTTCATGGTAAAATGAAGTACTCTGTCTAAAACTTTGGTTTCTCATCAGCAGTGAGATGTAATTTAGACTTAGGTTAGTTGCTGTCATTTCCACACTTTTCAAGAAAATCTTTTTTTATATCCTCTTTTGATCTTAAAAAAAAACTAACCTCAAAACATTAAACCTTGTGGCTTTTTTTTCAAATATATAAAGCCAATACAAAAAGAAATATTTCCTATTTTTACAATGTCACTTCAGTGATATTGATGAACTCTCAAATATGCTTTGTAGAAATACTGAAGAGAAACTTCTGGCTTAAATTTAGAAACCGTAAGTGTAGATTAGAAGCAAAAAATAGATACTTGAACAGGGACTACAGTGATGCAGTGCAATAATACTGAAGAGGAGAGGAGAATATGGAAGGATATTGAAGTTCTTTTTGTTCATAGAAATTCCACTAAGGAAAAAAGGAGAGAATTTTAGAGCTGTATAGAGCTAAACAGAGCTGGACTACTTTTAGCACAATCTATTATCACGTATGTGAAGAGAGACTTTGCGTTCTGTAGTATAATTACTGTTGGATGACATAGTGCAACTGTTCCTAGTTCCCCAGTACTCACTGCAATGTGGTATAAATAATACTGTTGAAAAATATACTCTCAATCACTTTCCAAATGTACTACTTACATTTTTCTAGGAGTATGAGAAATTTGATTCCCTCCTGAACAAGTAATTGAGTGTTTTGATTGACTGCAGCACTTCTAGAGAAGGGTGCAGAAATGCTTTAATGCTCTTACAATGAAGAGTAGCCGGTTGCATACATCAGGGTACAAGCTGAAGTCATCTTCAGTGCTTGTGCCTGTTGTGGCCGATGCAATATAGCAACAATGCTTCTGCATCAACTTTGATTCGTCCGTAGATACCTACTCTCCTGTTTGGTTTTGTGGGGCACTGATGATGCTCAAGCAGGTGAACAATTTAGTGAGTGGTATCTGCAGCATGGTCCAGGGCTACGTTTTCCTTAAATATTTGAAAAACCTACCCTGTCTTCAGAGACAGATTATATAGTCTGTATTTACAAAAGTTGCCTTCATGTTAAATGTGCAATATTATTTTTTTTTAATAAAGACTACCTAGATTCTATTTGTCATGCAAGTACTGATCAAACGTGACTCAAATTTAGTAGCAACTGTATTTCTACAAATTAGCAGCTAACGATGTAGAAGTAGTATATGGGCTTTTTTAACTGTTTGTTTCTGTGTGTATGCACATATATACATTTTCTCACCAAGATAAAAGTAAGGAAGCAAATATCAGTGAACAATGGAGTACTCTGTATTTTCCATTTTTGTTAATTAAATGCTTTACTGGAGTATTTTTAATCTATAACTTTAAAATATAAAAGTAAAAATAACAGCAGTATATTTTCTAATTTTAATGAAATGTTTTACAGCTCTAGTTACTTTTGAAAGCTGTCCCCTCAGTGTAGAGCAATTCTCTTGTTCATTCAGTAATTCCATGTTACTTTGTTGCTATAAGGTCTATTTTTTGGAAGAGTAGATTAAAAATAACTTTATATTTGTAAACAAGGCATTACCACTCCTTTATAAAAGTACTAAAGAAAAGGTTGATATTGAACTTGTCATCTTTTTGTGTATTCACATCCTAGGAGTTCTTGGAGGACTGCTTATGTTGAAAGGCAGAAGTAAATGAATAAATTATGTATACAGTGTTAAGTGTATTTATTAATTGTATATTAAAAAATGCACATTAAACCCATGCAAAATATCTAAACAGATTCTTAACACTACCATGGAAATAGTGAGTCAAAAGGTGTTCATAATTAGACAACATGGGACTTTGGAAATTACAAGTTATCTTGGATTCTCAAGCATGTTGACGGTTTTGCAGTACAGTGCTTTATTGCATGCTCTCTGCTTCAAATATGCACCTCAATATGTTCCTTTACATATTATATTGTCATCTATTTACACTAAGCTTGAATCACAAAGGTCTCTTATCTGGTTGCTGTCTTCTCCTGATAAAGTGGTGCTCAAGGTTTCCTTTTTTATAAAAACAACACATATCCTGCATTTCAGTAGAGCGCCTTCTTGCTAGACAACCCTTTGTCACAGCAACATCTAGTCTTCAGAGAAGTTTTTTATCTTTAGTCTGCCCTCTGAAATCTCCCAAAAGAGTCTGAATAGATGCTGTATTTTTGCGTACAACTCATTTTATTTCTTCCTTTTCTTGGAAACAGGGTAGCTATGCCTCATAATTAAAACAAGCAGTGCTTCAGCTTCTTGGAGGTGTAAATATCTGTGGGAAATTGGGAGTAATCTAGCTGACTTCCCTCCTTAACTAAAAAACATTTGCCTCTGTGATAGATTAAATTCTTTCCTGATTGGTGATTATTTGGATTCATTTTACTTTGAAATGTCCTGTACTGGATCTTATATTCTTTAACAGCTGTATATTAAGAAGCATGTATTTTCTAAACCCCTGTATACCTCTAAATAAAATAAATGTATGTAGCTCTCCATTAGCTCTTGATTCAGAGCAGACAGGAGGATAATTTACCACTTTGGGTTAACTGATCCAACATTTATGCATCAAAACAACTTTAATTTTTCTTGTTCTTTTGACTTACATATATCCACTGTTCTGGTATTCTAAAAATAGCTTTATGGATTAGTATTCCTCACTTAATGTGAATCTTTTCTCTTCTTGACAATCAGTATTTTAAGCAAAACACTTCTGTGATTCTCCAGCATTTATTGCCTGTGAGAATTCTCTTGAAATTTACTGGTCAGGCTGTTCATAAATTACCTGGATTTTGTCTTCTGTTTGACTATGAAAGATGGCCCTTCGCTGGGATTCTGAATGGCTTTAGCACTGTCTGTGAAGCTGACTGCTACTGAGAGGATCTTCATTTTGTATTCGGGGGAAGTCTAAAGTCATTGTGGGCACTTTCCCTGAAAGTACTTTGTACTTCATGTTGGCTAGAAAAGATAAAAGGAATATAAAAAGAATAATTTTGTCATGTTGGGCTTGAATGCTCTGTTCATTTTTAGTCACACATCTCAAAAAGAATACTACTGGGAAGGGTCTGGGGAAAAGCAGTAGTATGATCAGAGTTGGAGGATTCTCCAGAAAAGAGTGGGCTGGGGACAGAAGGAAATAAGTAAGTCCATGTTGTGATGGTTTATAAAATGCTCTAGTAAAGTTTGACTGGTGAAATGATTTGGGCTGATGGTTTAAGACACAGCATGACTGAATTTGATGGGAGAAGTTAACAAAATAGCTGAGCCAATTCCAACAGCTCCTTGCCATCAAAAGGGCGAGGTCCTGCTCTTTCCCTCCTCCCTCATCACATACTTCTTCAGCTACTTGTGCAAGCTTTGCTACTTGTTAACGGTGCTCCATAAATCAGTTCACCTCATCAGTCTGCAGCAAACTTACTCAGCAAAAAAAGCAAATAGTTTTCTGGTAAGTTAATGTGATTGTTTAGACCAGTGAAGGTCCCAGTTATCACCAGGGCCGGCATAGAAAAGACAGAGCCACAGGGTCAAATGCAGCAGAACTTTCTTATGTGGCTGGTGGCGATTTGTTAGATTGGTTATGACAGATCGGTAAGCAGAGCATGAGCAGCTCATCCTAAGATCCAGGGATCTTAGGAAAATTATTTGAACTCCATGTGATTCAGATCTCCACGTATGTAGAAAGAATTATCTTTTTCCCATTCATCTTTTCTGTCAGTATTGAGCTCTGAGCTTTTCAGATGAAAAAGCTTATGTGCCTAGCACTTTTGGTAGAGTTGTCAACTTGAGATGCTCAATATTATTTTAACAATAAAATTGTTAGCCTTTTTCTGCCTCATACTGATTTAGATAATAATTTTAATTTATTGAAGTCTGTTTCAAATTAAAAGAATTAAATACATCTTTAATACCTGAATGTTCACACTTGATCTCTGGGTCCTTTGTATTTCCTTCCTGTCTATACTGAATCCTGAATAAAAATCTACATGTCAAATCTCATACCGTCCATTGATGTAAAAAAAGCCTGCAACAGTGGCGTGCATACCTTCAGAATAAGTGAATTGTGATGGAATTTAGCCATCATTTTTCAAAACACAAGGCTTTTTTTTTTTTAAACTGAAAAAATACTTTGAGCTATAAAACAGTAGTTTAGTACAATTGTGACTTGACAGGGACTTTCTTACTGCAAAACACCTAAAAATTTAGCTTGTCTGTATCTGCTGTTCACCTCCTTTAACATTTCTGTATGTCATGTATTAAAAGTACAATGCAATAGTCGCACAAGACTAGGAAAAAACTTTTTGAGTTTTCTAACAGATTTTAGATTGTTCTTTTTTTTAATGTGTCAAAATACATTCTGTTCTGTTATTTTATTAAATTTGCCTTTTTCCAAATTTTAAATAAAGAGCTACCATATCTTTTAGTACAGTGATGACTGTTAAAATGCTTCAGAAATTCTGTGGCTTGACGCTTGGTTTTTTTTTCATTTTGTTTTGGGGTTAGTGGGCAAAAGTTTCTCACTTTTGCCTGTGAAGTCTCATTTTGATCCTAATGTCAGGAGCTTTGAAATAATATCTTCTAAAAATGTGACTGCAACAAATGCCTGTGAAATATGACAGTAAATCTAGTTATTTCTACATTGCATATTCTGGTTTTGTTGAATTTGGGATTTTGTAGTATTAACAGTCTCTTAGCAAAACCTTAGCCCCATCTACTTTTAAACTTTCAAATTCAAATTTTCAGGACCCTCCTTCAACCTATCATTCTGCCTTCTCTGAATAAAGATAGAATAGTGATAGATTTCTATTCGTCAATTTAGGAGAACTGTCTTACTCAAGTAATCGTATTTGAAAAAATAAGTCTAAGGTTTTATTTTCCAAGAAGAAACACAATATTCCTATTTCTTTTTTTTTTTTTGTATGTGTGAGTTCTTTTGATACTTGAGTTGGTGGGGGGTTTTTTTGTCCTGTACTACCCCTAGAGTCCTTTGTGTGTTCCTTCTTTAAATTTTAAATTAGTTTGTGGTCAGTGTAAACCATCCCTACTTAAAAGATTTATCTTTCCTCAGAGATCACCTTTCTGTATCAGATGTTCTGACCTTCTCTCACATTCCTTCTGTCTGCACTGCAGAGAAGCTGCTTCTAATTTGGATTGTAAAATGCTCATTTAGCTGTATACCTGTGTAAAGAGAGTCTCTTCTTTCTCGAACCTTTGAAATTGTACATGCTGTTGAAATTTCAGGTGATTGTTGTGGGACCTGGCTGCAGTCCAGGTTTTGCTGTTGGTAGTTTCTGTAAGATCTAAGTTGTAGTATTATTGGACAGAGAAGGTTTCCTGGTTTTCAGTCCTCTCCACTCACAAATAATGTGACTGAAACTTTGTTGTATGGAGGTGTTGGTGTCTAAGGAAGGAAAAAAAAATCTGTTGAAGGCTCTTTGAAGGGCACAGCAAGCAATTCAAAGGGATACGATTTATGAGGGGAAAAGAAATCCAAACAAAAACTCTGGATTTGCCAGAGTTTTGTAGGTGAGATATATTGGCTTAGGATTCAGGCAAGGCAACAGAGTACATTTTGTCTCCTACTTTAGATATACTTTAGAGACCTGAGGAGAACTAATCGATGTTGAAACAAATGTGGTGGCTTTCTGGTGACTGCTGCATTTCTGAGAGCTAAGCGCATCACCATGCACTTTTCCTTCGAAGTGTGGAACATCTTTGTTGTAACTGAAGATTTGAGCTGTATCTTCTTTTACTGTAGAGTGAATGCTACTCTACAAAACCATAACACCATGAAGCCCGTTCACAAGTAGGATGAAATTAACTGTACTTTGCCTGTCAAGGGTGCTGTCCTTCGTGACATGGTGTTTACGTTCCTGTCTGTGTAATTTTCATTGGGAGCCCATACAGCTACAGGTCTCTTGGGGAGATCTGATAGCCAAGTCATAAATAACGTGTTCTTGTTCATGGCTCTATTGTAAGATATTAGACTTATTCAGTAGATTAGATTTTTACATGAATAGTGTTAGAGAAATTACTTTAATTAAGTGACTGGATAATACAGGCACTCTACAAATAGTTACAGCTTAATACAGGGTTATTAATCAAAATTGGCATGCATGAACATGCAGTTCTTTCAATATATTTTTATCATGTTGAAGCAAGTAGGTGGAAAACTGAGATACAGTTACTAAATGCTAAAAATTACATACACTTTGCTGTCCACCTTCCATTGTGCCTAAGGAGATGACTTTTGACTCATTAGTGCTTCAGAAATGTCATGTCTTTAGAAACAAATCAATAAACAGAGAAGGCATCAAATTAATGTTATGGCTTTGTTTTGTTTTTTTTTTACTTAACTGTTCACTTGCTAGTGGAGTAGACGGGCCAGCTATATTTGAGTGATGTCTTTTTGTGTTAGTGACATTGGTGAGTACAGTGTGCTGATCTCAGCTACTGTTGCTAGGGTCTCAGCTTGAGAGCTTAAACTAAATCAGTATCTACAGAAGCTGGGGGTGCTTTGAAAAGCAATCTACTTTTTAGGCCTCTAGATATAAATCTAGATAGACTAATGTTTGGTAGTCGTTCTGAAAACACCCACCTTAGTGTTTTATAATAAACTAGAAGAACACGATAGTGATAACAAGAAGAAACTGTCACTATTGGGAATAAAATAGAAAGAAAAGGTAAAGTGTGATGGAATTTCCACAGTATTTTTCATACAGTTGACCAACAAAAAATAAAATAAAATACTCATTTGTTGCGTGCATAACAGCAGAGGTTAAACTCTTCAGAAGAGTTTCACGCTTTTGAAATAAGAGTTTTGTCTTGTTTAAGAAAAGCATAAAAATGGCAAGCATTTTGGAAATCTTATCCTATTCCTACAGACTGGTAACTTGCTTACATTTCTGGTGTTTATTTACATTCCACAGACTTCTAAGACTAAGAAACCTAAAAAGGAATTGTAATACAATTTAAATAAGGAAAAATAAAAATATATTCTATGCAGTAAGGCTTTATTTTTTTTTGCAAATGCTTTAGCTTTACTTTTTTTCTATAATTCTAGAATAGCCATGTTTCTACAACACAACCTAGCAAATTCTGCCTACAACCTGGTAAAATGTCACTTGGTTTTAAGTATGCAGCCAAACTCCCTGGGAGACCAGTGATTTTATTGTCTCAAATTCAATAGTTTACCTGTATTTTATTGAAAGCATAAGTAATTATATCATTGCAGTCAAGGTGCAATCAACTGAATTTATTACTATGTAAAATGGAAAAATACAAATTTAAATATGAAATTAAAGATATTTTTAATATGGAAACATTTTTATTTATATGCCATATTCCAGTTGTAGTGAAATATTTGACATACTATATTACATGACACATTGCAGTTATTTTATAAGACTAACAGGCCATCACATGATGAAACATCCAAAATCTGACATATTTTAATAAAATAAAAGGCTATAAAATAATGGAGCAAGTTTTGGGGCAGTTTTAATAGAGTTCCTGGTTTAGAAACTGCCAAACATTAGTTTATACTCATAATGCAACTAGAAGACTATTACTGCATTTCATTTATAGAAGGGCTCTGACATCATTTGAGTGTTCCAGTTCTTCAAAGGTATCATTCCTTGTTTTTTCCCTTTAGAAAAGGAGATAATACACACAAAAATAACTTCTTGTCTCTTGAAGAGCACCCAGATAGCGAGTTGTGACCGTGGCTTCTGTGGAATATGGCAACGATGCTAATATCTCTGCATCTTCATTGCATTTGGGCTGGTCAATGTTCACTTTTGGAAACAGCGAGCTTTGACAGGAAGTTGCTGCTGTAATTTCTTACCTGAGAAGTCTTGTACCCAAAAATATGTGCATCTGCTAATACAATATTTAACAATAGCATTCTGACTGTTTTTCAGGCACTGGCTACTATTCCAATATGCTATAATGTAAAGTATTTTGAAAATTTGCTAAAATAGTAGATGACAAATGAAAAGCTATTTTAAAAAAAAATCTCAGGTATTAAACACAGTTTTGTTCACTGCATTATCAAAGAAGATGGAATAGACCTTGGAACTCTGCATAAATCGCGAGGTGATGAGGTTGATCAGAAAATAACTAATGTATGTGGAGAGATGAAATACACTTGGTTGTACGATAGAGATGTAGAGGAGGCAAACAGAGAAGGGAAGTTCACCATTTTTCTTCATGTAAGAATTAATGATAACAAATCCATGTCCATGATAACAAATAAAAAGAATGTCACATCAGACACAAGTAATGGAACTTACTCCCACAGGATTCTGTAAGTATCAGATACTAGAAAAAAAAACTGTGAAAACCTGTGGAAATCACTTTCCATGAAACAGTAGTCCAGTTTCAAATTTTGCCTGAGGTAGATCCTAAGTCCTGGTTGCTCAAATACAGGAGGATATACCAGAGAAGGGATTGTTAGGAAGGAATTATTAAAACTGTTCTGTTTTAATAATCTGTCCTCAAAAATTGCTGCTCACTGCTTCACGAGACAGGCTAATTGGCCCCATGAAATTTTGGTTCAGCCTAGAAGGAAAGATCTGTTTTAGAGCAGTGTTCAGTGTATGTGGTGGTAGGAAAGTGAGTCTCTGTAATTGAAATCTGTGTGGTACTGAATACTTGGGCAGCTTTTTCTATATAGAGTATTTATAAAGCAGCAGTATTTTAGTAGCTAGCTAGAAACTAATTAGCTTTTCCAGCTGAAATAGGAGTTATATGAAACTGATGAGTTAGTTCTTTAAAACACCCTTTTTTGTTTTTTCCATAACTGAGAAATAATTTATTTCTCCTGTTTAGCATTTATAGGTGCACTGCATCCACTGTTCTAGATAATGGTAGTTCTATCAGATTGTTTTTTCCTTGGAGTTAATTTCAAACTTTTATTTCCTCTAAATCAAACAATATTGACAAAAGGAGAAGTTAATGCATAGGTTACCTTCAGTTGGCAATGTGTTAGTCATTGAATGTTCTGTTGTGGAATCCAAACTGATCTGCTATCATACAGGTTGAACATTGATACTGTTCAACTCTGGGAGTATTTTATAAATAAATTACTAAAATACTGCTGGGAAATGTACATTGTCTATTTATGAATACAGCTGTCACAATAGCTAAAGTGCTTTAGAATTAAAGTGATGTACTACACAATACTTTCAGTCTTCATTAATTTATTATGTATTGAGTGTAATAGTTTTGTTGCTACCTTGCAGTTGATTATGGAGAACGCATTACTACTGAAGAGTTTGGCCCAGAATTGTAGCATATGATAAATTGGAAAGGACCCTAGTGGTCATCTGATCCAATCCCCTGCTCAGAGGAGAACCAAATTAGATGAGTTAGCTCAGGGTCACATACACTTGCATTTTGATTGTCCTTAAGGGGGAGGTTCCATGGCCTCTCTGAGCAACGTGTTCCCACCCTCACAGGGGAAAAATGTTCCCTTGTATCTAATCAGAATGTACCATGTTGCAATGTGCATTCCCTTTTTGAAATTTGTCTTTTAACCATGCACTCCAAGAAGAGTCTGGCTTTACGATATCTATACCCTGCCATTAGGTAGTTGCTGACTGCAGTAAGGTCCCTCTTAGCTTCTCTTCTCTGGGTTGGACAGACCCAGTGGTGGCAGCCTGTTGTGGTTTAGCACCAGCTGGGAGCTGAGCATCATGTGGCTGCTCACTCCCCCTCCCCACGGGAATGAGGAGAGAAAATATAACAAAAGGCTCATGGGTCAACATAAGGACAGGGAGAGATCATTCAGCAGTTACTATCACAGGCAAAAAAAAGAATCAACTTGGGGAAAATTAACTTAATTTATTACCAATCAAACCAGAGTAGGATAGTGAGAAACAAATCTTAAGAACACTTTCCCCCCACCCCTCCCCTCTTCCCAGGCTTAACTTTACTGCTGATTTTCTCTACCTCCTTCCCACCAGCAGTGCAGGGGGACAGACAACGGCGGTTGTGGTCAGTCCATCACATGTTGTTTCTGCCATTCTGTCCTCCACAGGGGAGGACTCCTCACACTCTTCCCCTGCTCCAGCTTGGAGTCCCTCCCATGGGAGACAGTCTTCCATGAGCTTCTCCAATGTGAGTCCCTCCCACAGGCTACACTTCTTCATGAGCTGCTCCAGTGTGGGTCCCTTCCACAGGGTGCAGTCCTTCAGGAACAGACTGGTCCAGTGTGGGTCCCCTGAACAAAGGGGACGCTTCTAGCAGCTTCTTGCAGAAGCCACCCCGTAGCACCCCTGCCACCAAAACCCAACACAGACCCTCTCTTCATATGCCACATGCTCCAGCTCTCTAATCATCTTGGTGACCTTTGCTGCATTCATGCAAGTATTTGACTGTCTGTCTTGTATGGGAGAGCCCAAGAGTGGGCACAGTTCTCCAAATGTGGTTGCTCAAGCCCTGAATAGAGGGAAACAATCGCTTTACTTGGCCTGCTGGCTATGGAGTTTCCCAGAGTTGCAGTTAAGACCAGCTTCTACCTTAGGAGAGAGCCTGAATTACAATAGTGCTTAGAAAAGGTCTGACATGCTCAAGTTCCTGTAAACTTTAAACTATATGTTCTTCTCGTAAGATGGGTAGGTTTAAATATTAGGATTCAAAGATAGCATTTATGGTACAAAGCTATTGAAAAAATATTTTCATAAAATATTAGCTGTCCCAGTGTACAGAGTACTGTTGTTAGTAATAAGCTATCTGTTTCCTGATAATTAGATGTAAATTTCTTATCTGATAAATCCTTTCTATATGTTGGTTCAGAGTATAATCACTTGCTTGTTATAATTGCTTCTAAGTTGATAGCTCAATAAAGTTTTTCTGTAATCTGCTATAATGCATGGCACAGATCTGTTTCCGCTTGGCTGCTTACTGACCGTAGCAGATCTGAGGAAGGATGAAGAAATGAGGGCAGAGTAGAGGGAAGTGAGAAAGTATTCTGTAATGTGATTAGTGACAACTTACCTAATTACCCTACTTGGAAAGCTGGGTCTTATCAGGTCTGCAGTAGCGATAAAAATCTAGGTAAATGAATTATCTAGTGGAAAATTACCTTTTCATTGACTCTCATATATATTTCATGGAAAATAAATACTCTTCGTTCTCTGTGGAAAAAGTTTACCTAAAGTTCAAAATATTCTATGTGGTTTTTCTTTTTTTTTCCCCAGGATACCCATCTCCTCCTTTTCTCAAGACAATATTTATGAAGTCCAACCTCCAAGAGCTGATAGGAAATCAATAGAGATTTTTCATGCACACATTCAGGCTGGAAGAGGAAATATGCAGCCACTGGGAAAAGATGACTTCCTCATGTACAGAGAGTACATTCGAAACAGATACCTGTAAATATGAGCTGGATTCCCCTGCAAAGTCTACTGTACTAATATGTCATGAAAATAATTTTGGAAAGGAAATCTCCTTTTGTTATTTTGCAGTAATAAATTTATTATCTAACATTTCTATTTATTATGCTTTACTATTATACATTTACAGTATCATGCTTTACAGGATACTAATTTAATATCTAATAATTTAATATCTGCTCTTCAGCTGAAAGAGAAAGCGTATCTTAAGAGACTAAGTGAATAATCAGAGTACCTACAGTCACTGAAGAGTGTGTAGCAATTTATGGCAAAGAAAATATTGCCTCTTTAAGTTTTTCTATTAATTTCTTACCTTGTTTTGTTTGCTAGTAAAGCTGAAGTGATTAATACCTAAGAATCAGAAGAGAATACTTTTCTTCCTCTGATGACGGTGAACAGTCTTTTTTACAGGAGAATGTTTTCTGGTATTTCTTGAGATTTTTAGCAAACAGTGCTAAAATGACTGCTTGTAATTTGCTACTTTCTTAAGCAAAAGTGAAAAATAAGTGGCTTATGTCAAAATTTGCATCAAGACTAACAAACTTTGTAACCCTCATTTGTGTTAAAACTGCTCTCACTGATGCTAGTAGCTACAGAATCTGTGCCACATGCAGGGTGAAAGTGGCTTGTGACTCATTATCATGGGCTTGTAGGAGGAACTGCACTTCCTGACTGTGTCTGCAAATGAAAGAATGCTCTACACTTTACTGGGTTTAGGCCCTTCGAGGGTTTTTTTTTGTGTATGACAGGCATTATCCTTTTTGCAGCATGCTCTCTCCATCCCTGTATTTGTGCTCCAGCAAAATGCTTTCAGGTTCGAGCCCTACAGCCTCTCGAGAAATCAGTATCAGTAAGTGAGGTACAGAGACTGGATCAGCTGGGGTGGTCATGCAGTAGTTGGGTTAGGCAAGATTGAACATCATGTCCAGTGCTAGGTAAGAAGTGGAGAGGCAGCAGGTGTCTGAAAATAGGTTGTTTAATTCAGGCTTTTGATTAAAATCTTTCTCAACTTTCTTATTTTTTTTTAAAAGCACCTGTTATTTTCAGTTACAAGCTAAAATTCCCAGCACTGCTTTCTAGCCCTTTGCCTTGAAGAATACTGACAGTATCCTTGAGAAGCCATGTTATTCCGCAAGCTTGTACAGACCATATTTCAGGATTTTCTGGAGTATCTGAGTAACTGTTACAGGGATGTCAGCCGACTACATGTACTAGATATAGTGAATATGTTTGTGTTCCTAGTAAATTGCTTGCAGGCAGCTACTGGAGATTCTTGGCTGCATGCTGCAAACATATTCTGAATGTGTTTGAATATTTTGTGCAGTAAGCTGCACTTTCTTCAGTAATTCAATCAAAGAAAAGATGCAGTGGATAAAGGGAAAAGATTGAAGTTTCTTGTGACAGAAGTCTGTGTGTTTCAGGGAATGACTTGTATGCAATCAGGGAGAGAACGTGGTACCTCAAGCTACTGAAAAATTTTGGTGTCCATGCTTTTTTGTTACTTTATTAATATTGTTTTGAGAGAAATTAATGGATTCTAGGAGATGCAAGAATGAAATATCACTTTAGATACTACTTCATCGGAACTGTCAATATTCTTTTTTCTCTGGGGAAAAAAAACTGTACTGAATTATGTGAAAAATAATTTGAAGGAATAAATGCTTGCTTTGGAAAAATGTAGAGCTGGAGTTTTTATCCTAATGAGGCAAATGCGTGCTTTTCTTACTGCACTTAAACTATTTCAAATAATGTTTTCTAGCCTATCACAATCCTTGTATTTCTGTTGTTCATAAAAGTTCATAAAATTCATAAAAGTTGCTCTTAAAATTGTACCACTTAACTACAGATAAGGCAAAAGAGGATGCTTTCTTTTTCAACATCTGCTGTCGCAAAATACAGGAAGTGTAACAATTTTACAGCTCTGAGAGAAAATATGTTCACACTTCAGCAATTCAAACACTCCTCAGGATAAGAGGTTTTGTTTTTACAGTTTTGAGAGATGAATGACGTCTCAGTCCATTCTCTGCAATATAATGCCAGGCTTTTCAGTGTCTCTCTAAATGTGTGCCATGACAGTCCTGTGATGGCACCCCGTTGAATCGTTTAGTATGTACAACTGCTGCTTGTTTCTCCTAGCTGCTTGTAAGGGTTCGAGCCACGTGCATTACTTATTCTGCTTGGATATTAATATTCAGGTAACAGCTTGTATGATCTGCCACCAGTGTACTCTTAGCAGCTGCTAAGAATATTTCAGGGTGCTAATGTCAACTGTTTACTAGGGTTTTTTTTTAAAAAACAAAACAATGCACAAACCAAGACTCCCAGCTTAACACTGCCTGAGTGATGTGTCTGTGTGTCTGAATAGATCTGCTGCCTGAGTGTTAATGTAAAGGGTTAATTTAAAATGAAAATACACTCATCACCCATAGAATAAGTTCAGCTGTATGAAGGACTCCAGAGATGTTGCCTCTGTACCTACCTACTTCATTCAGTTCTTCTGAAAAGAAAGTTCAGTTCTCAGTTGTGTTAGAAGTTTTGAATATATGCGTGTCTTTCCCTTTCAGAAGCTGAGGAAAAGGTGTGGAAAATAAGTATAAGCACAAAAAGAATGGGCTATGTTGGCTCTGAAGACCAACATGGCGCTCTTTTTGACTCTTAAGTGATAATTATAATCTTTAACATTAAACTGTGTGGACATAAAAATATTTGAGAAATATGTTGGTTTTCCTCCAAAGTGTATTTACTTTGTTTCAGTGTGTTTGAAGGTTACATTGAAATACAATACCAAAATGTACACCTGGAGAATAATGACTTTGGGTTCTTTTCTTGTGGAATCAAGAAGCACAGACATTGGATTAGGACTCTGCCATTTGTAAACCATTGATTCTTTGATGCCAGTCCAACAGTTTAATCTTTATTCTGTGACCCTGTTGATACTTGTGTCCACAACGCTTTCATTGGTAGCTTACCTTCCTTGTGAGTTTTGCTTCTGCTTGCGAAGCCCACTGACTTTTTGTTCTCTCACCCTCATTCCTTTCCAGAGTGACTCAGCTGTGGCCCTGGAACAGGATCCTTTCAGCGTGCACAAGGCTGCAGCCACCAGCAAAAGTGAAAGAGCTGTACATAGTTCTGGGATGACATTTGTGGCAGGTCCTTTGTTTTGTTACTGAGTTTAGGATTTTTGCACAGGATCCCAGGAAGGCTCTGTTGGCTTTCACAGACTGAGGCCATCCTTCGCTTGTATAAACTCCAGAGCATGTGACCTGTCAAATAGTCATGTTTTACAGTACGAGGAAATACCAGCTTCACTCAGGAGATAATTTCATTCTCCATAGGAGTTTCACCTTATCAGTACTCCCTGAATAATTACACATACGAGTACAGTTCACTGAGGATAAAATGGTGAATATGCCATACTTCAATAGTTTCTTGAGTGTTGAGTTATGTATAAAGTATTGTTTCATTTGCTGGCATAGATTGAATCAGATTGATCACCTGTAGCCTGATATGGAAAAGATATAATGTGCTTGGCTCCCAAAAGCCTCCCTCTGTCTTCTCTCTATTTAAAAAATCTAATTAAAGTTGTCACTTTTGGTGGTGATCTAAAAGTAATATGGAACTAGTGCAATATGTTACAAAATATTAGTGAGAAAAGATCATACATTGAAAATGTAACTCTTGCAAATATTGATATTCAGCAGTTCCCCACTGGAGTTCATAAATCTATATGCTATGAAGAAAACTTACAGCTGCTAATCTGTCTACTAGAATTAAGTAAAAAAAGCACAGAAAAAAGGCATGAAAACCAATGTTTAGCATTAGTATATATTTCTGGAGGAGCAATACATGCTTTTTGCCATATCATGTCTGAATATAATATTTAAATTCTGTTCTTTTGAATATATTAGTCCGTGAAGAACAAAGACATAGTGTAATAAAGGTAGAACAGGCAAGCAGCATGTAATAAACCATCTCTGATAGTCCACATGCGTTTTTCCATCCTAGGTGTAGCTGTGCTGCTGGTGCTAAAGCCCGGTGCAATTTTTAGGCATTACAATAGCTGCAGGGTATACATTTGTGGTCGTCTTCCCATTTTTAGTATGCAGCACGTACAAGATGGTGTGCACACTGCAACCTCCAAATCATAGAATCATAGAATCATAGAATGGTTCGAGTTGGAAGGGACCTTCAAAGGTCATCTAGTCCAACCCCCCTGCAAGAAGCAGGGACCTCCCTGACTAGATCAGGTTGCTCAGAGCCCCATCCAGCCTGGCCTTGAACGTTTCCAGGGATGGGGCATCCACCACCTCTCTGGGCAACCTGTTCCAGTGCTCTACAACTCTCATTGTAAAAAATTTTTTTCTAATATCTAATCTAAACCTACCTCCTTCTAATTTAAACCCATTACCCCTAGTCCTGTCACAACAGGCCCTACTGAACAGCCTGTCCCCATCTTTCCTGTAGGCCCCCTTGAGGTACTGGAAGACCGCTATCAGGTCTCCCCGGAGTCTCCTCTTCTCCAGGCTGAACAGCCCCAACTCTCTCAGTCTGTTTATCCTCTTTCGTATGATTGCTAACAAGCCTATGAGACAATTAGCCTAATAGGTACTTACTATAAACTTTACAGGTCAAAACAGCAGTCCTAAATTATTATGCACACCTTACATGTAGGACTGTGCTACGGGGGATACCTGCATCCCGGCCCCTGTGTGTCTGTGGGCCTGTTTGCTGTCCTTGTTTGACATTGTTTGCTCTGCTTAGCGAGGGATTTACTTCAGAACAGTTTTGCCCTGCCAGGATGTTCTGGTGAGGCATTTTCATGCTTCTGCCCCTTCCAACCTGTGCTGACCCGCTTGTCCACCAGCCTGTTATGAGCCTTTCTGCCTTTGGTTGTTGTATTGCTGCTCTGAGGAAGGCACTGGGCTAAATGCTGGGGATTACCAGTCCTCTGCTGTTCCCAGGCTAGCCGGGAAGACGAGATGCAGTTGATCTCACAGCAGATACCAGTCCCTTGTATCTTTTGCTGTGGGATCCCTCACTGCTGACTTAATCTGGCTCAGAACAACAGAGCTGCCTTGCCCTGCCAAGAGGGGAACACCGGCAGCACCTCCTCACCTTCTGCGGGAGCAAAGAGCCTTTCATGAAACTTTGTGAGACGCCTGCCCTAAGCATTATCCTCTCCCCAAATATGCAAGCAATGGAGGCCAAACTGAGTCCAGCCCATGGCTGTAACTGCTGCCTGCAAGCCGTCTAACTCAGACTCTGCAAGTTTGTGACCAACCACACTGGCACATGCAAGTGGTGTAACTATGCTAACAGAGACTTTTGGGGTGTGTAAAACTGTATTTTTTCCTGTGATTAGTGGAAACCTCCGGTATGAAGGTAAATTTTTGCTTTTTTGCTAAATCTGCAATCTGAGTTTCCCTTTGGGGGTTTTGTTTGCCTGTCACTAATACGTTCAAAATCATATGAATCATTAGTTGCATATTTAATTTGGAGATTTTCTGCTTCAGTAATAGTTAACTCTGAGAGAACAGGGTTCCTAAATTGCATTGAAACCCTTAATAGTGCCTATGGGAAGTAGGGTGACTATGCAGAGTTTGAAGGGTACTGTCCCACTGGCAGCTGTACAGAGTTGGTAGGACTACGGGTACATAACACCAACCCCCCCGGCAGATACTGGGATCATCAATACTGTTGAATCCCAACTATCTCGGCAAGTTATCGTTTACTGACTGAGCAGTTCTTGAAGCACCTACTGAAGATTCACCCATCTTGCATTTTTTTTTCTCTGCATGATTAAAAAAACATCACACCATCACCATCACCAAAAAACCAAAAGACCCAAGCATCAGCAGCCCAGAATGGGAGAAAGCTTAGATGGGCAGTGTCAGGATGCTGGGCATGGAGGTGCAGGTTTCTGACAGCAGACCTGCTTCCATTTATCACCAGCCTAGGAACGGATGGTATCTGAAGTTCCAGAAAGGCCCTTTCCTCTTTTCCTGGGATTTCTGATTCAGGTGTCCCAACACAATATTATTTACATATCACAATTTAACTGTGGTAAAAACCTAACTCAGTGTTATTCTAATGGTACAACAAAGATGCTAAGAGAGCAGTACACGCATATTTTTTTGTCTAGTCTGTATTTCTAATCCTTTGTATTGCTTGTTTTATTACTGATGTATTTAGAGTTGCCATCAATTACTCAGTTTAATTTTTCTTAAGTCGTTTAATTTTCTACATACTTCCCTGGAAATACAGTGTGGATCATGTAAGAAGGAAAGAAAGGAAAAGGAGAAACTAAGGAGAATGGTAAGATTTTGACTGTCAATCAAACCCATCTCATTGCATGCAAACATTCTCCACAGACCTGAAATCCCCTAATAACTTCTCCTGTAATAGCGATAAATGTTCTGTGCCACTCTCTTACCAGGTTTTTCTCTGATCAAATTATTGGATAATAGACTCGGATGCTCACAAGTCCATGCAATAAATCCTGATGCTGGGCATAAGGCTCTGCACTCTATTTTGAGATTTTTTTTGTTTCCTCTGCCACAGCTTCCAAGGGCATTTTTTAGGATCATGAACTCCCTGCTCAGCAAGAGAGGGACAACTCAGTGAAACCTCTCCTAACAGAGGCAGGATTTTAAGGAGTTAGACCTGTCATCTGGTAGAGAATCCCTTTTCCCAAAACTCTCATAACCTTTCCACAGCATGGCCTAAGTGAGCTTTTTAGGTATTCTTCCTTTTGTTGTCCCTTCTCCCACCATGAATCACACTCCCTTTCAGTGGACTTAATACCAGGGGTAAGCAAGAAGAGCTAGCATGCATCTCGGTCAGGCAAGGGGAAAAGGAAAAAGGCAAAAAAGGGAAGAGCTCAAATTGTCTGGGTGAAAATAGAGGGCTGGACCCCTGTGAGGTGTATTTGAACAGCCAAGCTGATGCACAGGGAAGAGCAGATCGGTGGGAAGGCTGTTGTTTAGTTGCTAGGAACTGCAGAAGAGCTGTGCACGAGCCCGGGCGCAGGCACATCGTTTGCTTTCACGTTGTCAGGCAAGTGGGTAGGTTGACATTACAAAGCCGGAGCACACGGTGTCACAGAGCCCCAGCCGAGCGTGTGAGCGTGGGTCCAACACGCACAGAGACATGTGGAGCAAGGGGCTTGTGCTGCTGTGGTGGGGAGGAGGCTGGGTCACAGCACGTGTAAAACAAGCAGCAAGCCTGCAGTTGGGACATACCCCATATCCACATCAACCCTGACGGGAGTCATAGCAGTCATTTGGAAGATACATGTGCCAAGCGTAATTTGAATTTCCAAAGGTCACATTTGTCATTCTCAGTGTACCAGCGTTCTCATTAACAAGTGTCTCCAGCTGTGCAGTGGCCTCAGGACATGCTGTTGTAACCAAGCAGTGTGGCACAGGGCTATCACCAAGCTTTGGGCTTGTCTACCCTGCTCTCCGCTTAAGGGGTGTCATAGGAGAGGGGGATGTGTACCGGCCAGCTACGCAGGTAAACAAATTTTGACCTAGCAGGCATGTCTTGCTGGGTGTTGCATAAAACCCACAGAGCAGCTTTCTGGAGGTGTAAGCTGGTGGTCAGGACCACCTGACTGAAGTCCATTTTACCTGATGGCAGTGGCACCGAAGCCAGGTAGGCTGTAAACTGAGAGGAGGGCTTCCAGAGGTGAGTCAGCTCGCCTGTCTTAGGATGGGATGAGTTACCCCTCTGCAGGTGCTTATTTCTCCCCATTGTGCCGCCTTGCAGGAACCTACACAACTGGCTTAGCCAAGACACCTGCATTTAAAAAAATAAAATTAGATGAGTCCCTTGGTAGCCTTTATAAAACCTGGCAGAGCTGTGAGATAAGTGACCACAGCTGTAACATTATAGTCGACAATGGGTCCCTTACAAAAAGATTTTATGGCTTTACCTCTGTCTCAGCACTCCAGACACAGATAGGTACACCTCTCGTACAATGCTTCTCTGAAATAAGGGCATATGCCACTTCAGGGGTACCCCACGTTGTCAGGAGTAGATGGGACTTCTGATTTATCGCCAGCCAGGGCAGAGAATGGGCTGCTCAGGGTCAGCAGAGCTTGTCAATCATCAGTGGCTCTGACCAAAACAGGACTTACCTGTGTCCCCATCGCTGAGGGGTTGTGGTCACCTCTCTACCCATGTCAGGAGCCTTGTCCAGGGACCAGCTCTCCCTGACTCCCCTGAGACTCGCAAAGCTTAGCTCTGCTTCTCCTCTGCCTGCTGCCCGCATGTTCTCCATCTGCTGCCTTGGCTTGGATCTCTGATGAATGTTAGACTATGGAGTGACTTTTCCAGTAACATTTATACCATTAAAGAGTCCACAGAGCCATCCACTTCCCACTCATCAAATGTTTTTCTTTCAAAGGCTGGGTTTGGATAATCTTAGTTTGCACTGCAGTCTGCTGAGCAAAAGCCACACGTTTACCTGCGGGAGCTCTGCTCTGCCCAAGGCACAGGAAAGTGTCCACAGCCTGAAGATGAGACTACCTGCTTTTTTGGTCAGAAGTAATTGGTCACAATTGGGAATCTTCACTTATCTGCTGTATGAATACTACCTGACCCATTATTTACCCCATGTATCCAGCTTTCCGATGTTCAATACTGTATCTATCCAAGAGATCACCGAATCTGCTATTCCCTTTTAGTCACCACCGCTCATCTCCTCCATGCTCCTATTTATTAAACGCTGGCCGCAGAGCATACTGCAGTAGCACAAATACTGCGTCGGTTTAGTTGTTTCTTAGATGAGCCCTTTACATTTTTTTTCCTTACAGCTTCTAACTTACAGACATCTTTTTTTTTTTTGCCTGCTTTCATTCTACATATCTTTGCCATTGCTGATTTTAGAAATCCTTCTGCACATCTCGAGTAGCCTGGGTCATGATTCCTGCTCTGAGCAATCACAAAACTGCCCTTCACCTTTCTAGCTCTATAGTTGCAGATGTGAAGCTGGGAAGCTTAGCCAAGGATGTGTTCCTTGCTAATTCTTCCTCTAGGCATTAGTTTGCTTCTTCATTGTTTTTTTCTGGACTGCAGATTTGGACTGACTTGGAACTAGATGTCTCTGTTTATATCCCCTCACATTTTCCTTCTGTTTAATTTTTTCTTTTGCTCAGCAGAGGCTCAGTGATTTGGCTATTAGCTGTGCCTGTAGAAATACAGGCTGCAGTTCATAAAGGCAGTTAACACCCTTTCTGTGTTCTCAACAGGTTGTCACTGACTGAAATTGCAGCACTGTCCGAGAGCCGAGAGTGTGGTCCCAAAATACCCTTCTAGGGACACTTCATCTCAGCTGTGTAAGAGAAAACTCTATTCAGAAAAAGCCTGAGGAGCCATAAACGCAAAAACATCTCTTCTCCCTCTTGAACTTCATCAAAGACTCTTCTCTCGCAATTGCCTCAGCTCTCTCCTACTGCCACCCGAAATCTCCGACTGCTCTTCACCCCCTGGCCACATTCAGCTGTCTGCTCCTGCATAAAATGGAAAAACGTTCCCAGATCTCACCCGTCTTCTCAACTGCATGAATGTGTTTCAGACTGAGCATCGCTGGGTCTCTGCATGGCTGAGAGTCAACACACGGGCACAGGCAACGGAGATGGGCCAGCTCAGGCTGGCTTCTCTTTCGGTCCCAGCAGGAATCATAGAATCATAGAATCTTTAAGGTTGGAAAAGACCTCCAAGATCATCAAGTCCAACCATCAAACCTAACACCACCATGCCTACTAAATCATGTCCTGAAGTGCCACATCTACACATTCTTTGAACACCTCCAGGGATGGTGACTCCACCACTTCCCTGGGCAGCCTGTTCCAGTGCCTGACCACCCTTTCAGTAAAGAAGTGTTTCCTTATATACAACCTAAATCTCCCCTGTCTGGAGGCAGGAGGCATTTTGAAAGACCATAGCTTTTTCCACAGAATCCCCTGAAGCTGAACAGTTTTATTTTTTGATAGAGGATAAGCTTTCCAGAACAAAATAAAAATATCATCAAAACGCTGTCAGTACTACAAAGTGCTTGGTACCATATGAATTTTCTCAAAGTAACTTGAGCTGATTGTTAGATCAGTCTGTAAATCCTCTGAACGATGTTTATCCTTAATGTAAGTGCTATGACTTTGGGAAGGATACACACACCTTCTTCATAAGCGTCAGATGCTTTTCAGCTCCTAATTATGGAGCAATCACAAGCATCCCTATAAGGAAAACAACGTGCTTTGATATTTGAACGTAATTAATATTTCTCTGTTTCTCAGTTCCTTCATTTTCGCTGGCCCAGAAAAAGGTTGGCCAATGCTCTTCTTCTATGTGCTGTGATTTTAGAGCGTATGTTTGCACTCAGCTTAGGGTCATTTTGCACGTTGACCTGTTTGTAACTCAACTGTGCAGCTGGGAGCACAAGTAGGAAGTCTCCAGTTCTCATCTACGGTGAGAACTGGTCCCAGGGTTTTGTATTCTCAGCTTTACCCTGCTTCAAGGGGCTGTCGTGCAGACTCATGCCAGGCATTTTCTCTTTGAATCCTGACTTCAAGACTGTAAACATCCTCTTTGCTGACAGCCTGCTTTTTGCCAGCGCAGCTGGTAAGCTTCCTCGCACTCAGGCGCTCTTCCTCGCTTTCTCACTCCCATTTCCCTCCTCTCCCTTGCTGTGGTTTGTTCATGCTGGTATGCCACACCCCATGGGCTCCATCTCAGAGAGTCTTCCAGTAACCTCAAGTGGTTGTTGGAGATTTGCTACTCGCTTTAACGTGCCTAAAAGCTGTTCTTCACAATTCAGTCCGGGTGGAACATCCTTCATTTCAAATGATACCAACATGAAGGGAGGTGCTTGTTGCTTCAGCTTACAGAGACTACGGTAGAGTTTCAACAGTGGAAACAGCACGGTAGAAGGGAAGTGTGCACATAGCTTTGTCTCTCTTCATTGACAAGAACTCATTTTTAAGGACATTGATAGCTGGGGCCAAGTGTTTCTCACATGGAGCTGTGTGGGAATACTGCTTTGAGTTCAGTGGGAAGAGCACCAGCCCTAAAATGTGTGCATAACCTTCTAAAACCTGTGGTACATGGGTAGAATGATGTCATACTGTATACAGGTAGTGTTTGCCTCACCGTGGTCCAGCAGCACCACATGTAACAGCAGTGAGGTTATGTTTTAACCAGGGGCATCATTCCAGCAACATCCTGAAGATTCCTCAGACTATAGACATCTTTTGTCAACTGTAAAAGCATTGATTTTTCAACCTGTGTTAGGCAAGAATAACTGAAAGAATACAGTGTGAATCCTGTCTTTCATTTACTTAGTCCTCTAGAAAATACAACCAGCAAAATCAATTTTCCCCAGAAAGGTATTTGTAAAAGAAGTGGCCTCTTCCCTGGCCAGACTTCTGGCTCCCTGGTAATTGCTTTCTGCGCACTTTGCTTTCCCGCCTTGCTCTTCCTCTGTTCCTGCCTTGCCATCTGAAAACAATTTCTTTGGTACGCTCACCTGTGGGCAAAGCACAGTGATTAGATAATGAAAACCACCATTTCTAGGTGAAGGTGTAGGCAGGGAAAAAAGCCGATGTGGGAAGCAGAAGGAAGCAAAAGCAATTGTCCAGAGTCCCAGTGCTGTGTCCGCAGGCACTGTGTTTCATGGGGGATGAAAGGAAACCTGAACTAGTGCTTACGTATTGATATGACAAGTACTCTAGCATCTCTTAGATGTTCAACCAGTATTTTATTTTAATGTCAGCAGGCTGGGATTCCTGTTGGGCACAGTGTAGTCCAGTGATGGTTCCAGGGTAGGACTTGAGGATCTTCTCTCTGGTTCCCAGTGCTCATGCTGGCTGATTTGGAAGGGTCGATAAAATTGCTTTGTATCAATTTCAACATTTGTAAACAAATAGTGTTTTGACATATAGAAAAGAAGCATCAAAGTCCTACCTGCTGCTTCTCCTGTAAATATGTCAGCTCTTGTTCTGTGCTTTTGCTCACATTCTCTCTTAATCGACAATTTTGTCGCCTCGCAAACAGTGTCATTTTGACAAGCTGTTCAGGTGGGCCATGCCCAGAACTGAGTCAGTGGATTGATGGCCTCAGCCTTTACCACTTCAGACCACACAGCAACCAACAGTGCTGCAAGTTGTGACCTTCTGCACCTACTAATCACAAGGAGAGCGTGAAATATGTTTCCCTCATAACCTCTGGCACAGGGGCACCAAGTCTGGGGAATCCTGCATTTATTTCAGGTTCTGGTGGGAATGTGATCTAATTGTTCTCCCCATCCTCTTTTCACCACAGCTTCCTCTCATCTGTCTGGTCCTAACAACCCACTTCCTTTCACTCACATATTTACACCCTTCTGTCCTAACATCTCCCTCATGTTCTCTACATCTCTGTGAAGTGATGTCGGCCCCTTGCGCCCCCCACCCAAGGTGTGCTAGCAGGGTTGGCAGAACTTGGGGTACACTGATGTATCTGGACTGTAAGAGGGCACAGGGAAAGAAGTGGTCTCTGGTTCATAGTTAGGTGGTGTAGGTTTAGGTGGCCATTGCTGATGGCTTGTGTATTTAGATTGATGGAGACTCTGGGATGGATTTGGAAGAGAAATTTCCACTTTCTCCCCACCCAATCATTAACTATAACATTGGAGGAACACTGTATTTTTTGAGTCAAATGAGTCAAGGCTCAGTCTTATCAGGCATGAAACAAATAACTTTCTGCTTCAGCAATAAGGAACTTAACTTGCTTTCAGAGCAGAGAGTTCAATAAATCACACATTGATCTGAGAAGAAAATCATTAACTTCAGGAAAAGAAGGGGTGTATTTTTCTGAAGTGGAGTTAGTTCCATTACCACCAAAGGTCTGCTTAGATAAATGGATGTCTAGTGACTTTGAAATGACAGATAGGACAGATAGGGTCTAGTCAATAGTTTACCAAATAGTTTCAAGGAACGCAGGCATTGTTGACCTAGCCACAACCAGACAAAGGCCATTGTGGAAAATGTTAGTAAAACCTAGGATGAAATAGTCCAGGTTAAAGATGACTCATCAAGAGTTAATGACAGAAAAGACATTTATTTTTAAGATTACTTAATAGGAAAGCACTGACTTGCATTTGGTTTGAATTTTGAGTGGTTTGGCCTACCTTTCACTTATTTTGAGCTGAAAATGTGCCTAATTTAGAGTGTTTATCCTGCAGAATCTGTGACACACTATCCATCATACATCATACATGGTGCACAAAAGCATCATAACTACCAGAGCATGCAACCCGTCACAACCCGTATGCATTTTCCTGTGAAATGTATCCCAGGAACCCTGCACGTTTATGAAACACTTAGAGGCACGTGCATCTCAGATTCTTGCTGTGTTCCCAGCTTAGCTTCTCAGTGGCAACACAGGTGGCAGTGACATCCACTACACTTCCCTGACCATTTCCAGAACCCTGGTTTTGGTTGCTACTCCTTCGCTGGACTTCATTTTTCTGGCTGAAATTTTTCATGGCAGAGCAGCCAGAAACTTAGAGCTGTTGTTCTCATGCCCTCTCTTCAATGTATGTTACTGTCTGCTATAAAGAAGACACTTTTTATATCTATTGTATATATATAGTAAGATATTAATATAATATAAAGTTATATTATAATTTATATAATTACCACCCAAACTAGATAAGCCATATTGTTTGACCCAGCACACCTAGGAGAGGAGCCAGACAGGCAGCTTTTCAATAGGACAGTTCTGTTTGTTCATTTGGGCAATTCTTGCATCACTCCCGAGAAGAGAAAAAAATCATATTTTTCAGATCTCATGCGTGCCGTTTGGCCTTGATTAGGATCCTGAGGACTCTGTACTATGGGCTTTCTATCAATGGTGCTGCTGAAATACTTATGAACAAGTGTGTGCTTAAGTGCTTTGCTGATGGAGGGCCAGAGCACTCGGCAGCTTGTTTGGCTGAGACCTCTCCTTCATCTCTCTACCAGGCACAGCGCTGGGAGGGAAGGAGCTCAGCTATGTCCTTCAGTCATAACTATTTTAAAAACTGCAAGGGAGGTGAGAGAATGAAACCAAACCAACCGACAGGCAATGGGAACACCTTGAAGGTGACTTCTGTCACCTTTATCCTCTTCTGACCATCTTTATGGCCTAGAAGTTATATTGATTTCGATGGAGTAGGCTTCTCTGCGGAGTATATTTAGCAGACTGTGGCCATGACTAAAAGCAGTGTATATGCTCATAGATTATTCATAGGGTAGGTAAAGAGCCATGGTACAAACTGATTCAAAGTAACTTGAAGGTGACTACAAAGAAATCCAAAATCCATCTGAAGATCCAGACTACAGGCCTGCCAGGCCAGTGAAGGTATCTTTTTCTTGACACTCTGCCTTGAATCCTGGTTTAGATGGAAGAAGGGAACTTGACTATTTGTCCAGGCAGTTGTGTTTGGCACGGGTTGGGTTCCCTACACAACATGCATGTATTTCTTGGGGTGATTTCCCAGATAAAGAGGCAAGAGCACTACCATGCGCAGACCTCAAAGGAATTTAATGCAATGTACAGCGTACAACAATAGCTTGAAACTACAGGAGCATCCAAAACCCTCTGCGCCTGCTTCTGGCTGCAGTGAAGACACAGAAGGACAAGATCAGGAATTATTATTTTTTTTAATTTCCTGACAGAGGATCAAACAAGAGATCAAAATTTCACCTGCATTGAATTGAAGGACTAGACCACAAAATCCTGATTTCTGTGAGCTAACCATGCGAATGGGATTTGACATCAGGTGCTTAAAGCGCCACACTGGTACTGTATGCCAAGAAGGGGTTGCACTGGCATCCCTGGGCATGGGGCATAGTTGCCCCGAAAGGGCTGTTGAAGAAGATGCTGTCAGCACCGTTGGCGCAGGGAGTGATTCATGGGCTTGCAACAATCTAATAGAGGGGAACAGATGACCAGAATCAGCATTTAATAAGTTTATTCAGCATCTTTTGAACACAGCTGCCCTATTGCTGCATTTTTTTTTTCCACAGACCTGGAAATAATAATAACCTTCATTTAAGTGCTTATATTCAGCCGTATCAGCACTGCATGTTCCAGCATTAAGGCTTTGAAAGGGATATTTAATACGAGATGATTATTTGCTAAGCCATCAGGTTCAAAAGTAGATTTTTGGAAATAGGCATGACCAGAGCTGTTTTTTAAAAGTGACCTGCAAGCTGTTTAAAACTCAGTAGCTTTGCCTGTTCGCTGTATGCTGCCTCATATTCAGCAGGAACCAAATTAATTTCTGAGCACTGAAATCCTCAATTCTGGACATCCAGCAAATGCATTGTTTGGGTTTTTCAGGTGTCCCACCTGTGACCTTGTGAGACCCAACTCTATTTAGGAAATTATAATGTCATAAACTACATCATGATGGTCACAGTTGGGTCTCCCTTTTGAATCTTCCATATGCTAACATTCAAGTACTCCAAAATAAAGTATATTTTGTTGTATTTTGGTGCTAAAAATAAATGACTGCATAAGGAAAGGCATTGTAGGTAGAATTCAATTAATGCTAACCATAATTAAAATGCATTCTTAAATTCTCCAGCTTGGATTTTTGGTGACTCACCCAGTGCCTTTCTCTCTGTATCTGGATATTTTCGGAGCATGGATGAATTCCAAGTACAAAATCTCAATTTAGACAGGACAAAAGAGATAACAGCAGGTTGGGGAAGCAACCAAAATAAAGGCAAATTTTTATCAGCTGCTTTGATGAAGACGGCTCCTTCTTTTCTGCCTCAGCATCTTGACTCCCTGCTCTCATGAGACAAGGGTCTAGCAGCCATGACTGGGACAGGCTGCTTTTTCTCATGTGCTGTTGAGTCAGGATTTGCATCTCTCTCCTCCTGGTGCAGCCTGTGCTACCCTACTCAGTGGCCATGTCATGCAGGAAGACTAAAGCCCGCTGGAAAGCTGTACTGGGATAGCTACACCCCTACATCTCTGTTCCCTGTGCCGTTGTATCATTGCTTGGATAGCTGGCATCCATGGTGCAGACCTGCAAGACTGATGATCCCATGTCTACTTCTGTGTTTAAAAATATATGACCATTATTTCCACTCAGCAGGGACAAATGGTTTATTAATGCTTCTTGGTCTGCAATCTGGGGATTAAAGTTTTAAAACCCTAAGTTGTTCAGAGATCGAGAGGTCACACCACCACAGTATGATGGCAGTGGAATCTGTGTGGAATCCTATTGGAATGCTGGAGAGTTAACTTGTGAAGTCCCTTGGGTGTTCAAATTCATCCCCCATCTCTTCTTCCTTCCCCACCATCCTCAAATTATCAGAAATAATCTGGATTTCTCGAGCTGTAAAGCTTCCAAAGTTTACTTTTCTGCAGAGCTTTGCGAACAGCTGAGGTGTCATCCATGGGAACTCGGTGACACTCAGGAGCTTGGGGACACAGGGGCCTGGGGGCAGCTCCCTGCTGCAGGGAAGCATGGTCTTAAAGAGCTTGTACGGCACCTGACATCTGTAGAGCCTCCTTTACAATCCTCCCAGTGAAATAGGTGCAGAGAGGTGGTTCTCACACATTTTCTTCTCAGGCTGTTGCTTTCCACGGGCAGGAGCGAGTTGTTCCTTGTTGCTCCCAACATGTGCCTCTGCAGGTGGGAGGCCTGCTGTGGCCAGCACACAGCCCTGTCTGTCTCTGCTCAGCCCAGTGCCGAGGGATTTTTGGCTTGCTAGTGCCATTTGCCAGAATCTACAGCCTCCCAGGCACGTCTTGTCCACTGAAATGCCCAGACCTCAGTTAAATCCCCTTTATTTAAGATCTCTCTTGGTATCACTCATTGCTGTCTCTGGGGACCGAGGCTCCCTGCGAGCCACAAACATGCCAGCTCCAATCTGCGGCTGCTTTCCAGAGAAAGGCCCTACCTAGACACATTTCAATGTAAAATCAACTTCCACCTGGGAAAACCCTGTGCTCCCATCTGTCCGTGAGACTACATCCTGCAAATAAAATCCCAGACTTACTTACGCCAGATCTCAGCCACCGGCCCAAACGCTTGCAAAGGGCGTGCACCCTCTGACACCTGCCCCATCTTCTCTTGCCGTCCCACTCACTGCGTTTCTGTCTATCGCTGTAATTTTTATTATCTACTTGCCTCTGCTCTGCCAAGAGCTGCGGGCCGTGGAGGTTTGCTGTCTCTCAATTCGCTGCTGCCAGGATGAAGGTCAAGTCATTCCCATACAGGAATTTAGGCAATTCTTTGAAAACACAGGGGCAGCACAGCACAGGCTCCCCCACCATGGCAAGCGAGGAGGGGGAGAAAACCAGCGGCCCCTGTTGCTCTTTCCTCTCCTCTGGCACGTACAAAAACAATGCAGTATGAGAGTGTAAACTGATTTAGAAAGTTGTCTGATTTTGATGATCTACAAATGTTTTTAATTAGAGATGAACTCTGACCTCCTCGACATTTTAATATAAACATTTGTACATCCTTAGGTAATGAACACAAACAAAGCCATGATAGCATTTTAAATGTCAAAAAGATAGGTGAGCATCATTTTTGGAGAGCTCTTACAAAGTAGTTGGTTTTCGTATCTTGGCTCCCACTAGGAATGCACGACAAGACTTTCTGAAAAATTTAGTTTAGGCACCAAAGTTACTAAACAATTTGCTCAGAGAAACATGACAATGGTGTTGTCCTCAGCTTCAATGACTAGCTCTTTGTGAAATATCATAATGTATAGAACCAGTTTTTTAACATGGAAAAAGAGGCTAGGCCTTACCTGAGGTTTATTTGGCTACGGTGTAACACAGACTGTGAAAAGCAGAAGGGCAATAAACAAGAAGTGCTTCGGGGCTTATGGAAATCTCATATTTGATGATACAAAGGTTGTCCAAAAGCCGGGTGACCTGGGATGAAGAAGAGAAAACACTATGAAGCTCAGCACTCAGCATCCTCCCGCAGAGAAAAGGGAACTAGGACAAGACTAAAATGCTGCTGCTAACCTGTTCCTCTGTCGACAGGACACACAGAGTAGGGCTCTGCCTCCTGCCTGGCACCACCTGCATGGCGAGAGGTGGCACCATGGGGTGGGCAATGAGAGAGGGATCCTCCAGGCTCCGGCTGTCAGGATTCCCACTCCCAGCTATAGCACTGCTGCAAGGTTGGACCCCACTGCTGTAGGGCTCTGCTGCTGAATTTGTTTTGGCTAGTCAGTCAGCTTTTGGGTTTGCGCCTGTATAGTGAAAAATCAGGATCTTACAGTCATCATGAACCTCATGTACAGGACTGACTTCTCACAGGGATCTTCTTGAAGAGCAGGACTTGCTCACTTTCCTCCGTGTGTGTGCACAGATGTGGGAGTGTGTGTGCATGCATCTAAATAGAGCCTAATAATATCATTAAATTAATTCTTCTTGTTGCTATGGGAACACACATTTACTCTTGCATCAAGCATGTGCAGCAGAGGTAGGTGATAGGGCCAATATCTGAGTAGATCTTTGGGTTTATCTTCTAATACATTTCCTTTTTCAAAGCAGACCAGGAAAAATTGGACCGGAGTGCCTGAAGCCTGGAGGTGGAAATGAGGAATTGGCAATCCTATCCCAACTTGCAGATGAACCAGTCTTCACACCTAATATTAGCACACCTCACCTGGCATGCCAGCCTGCACGTGGGGCTATCTCCCAAGGAGATAATCATGGTGGCAGGAGCAAGCAGTGGAAAGCATCCTCCCTTTCAACATCTCTCAGTTATTAATCAGGGTGAGGGAGAAAAAAAAACCATCCCCAAAACCCATCCGAGGAGCAGAGGCTTGCAGGGCAGCTGAGGATCCCAAAGTCACGCTTCTCCACGCAACCTGGGGTTTGCTGCTGGACTACTGGTCTTCTCAAATCAGTGTCACCATGTTGGTTGGCAAATGTGCACACAACTGTCCCCCACCAATGGGCACCATTTTGGAGGCATCATGGTCCAAAAGGTCTGGTGGCGAGGAACCCTCTGCCCTGACCACCACCACCATTCCCCAGCAGCAACCTCAGCCTTCTCCTGCCCCGCTTGCAGCACGGAGAATGGTATTTACCCATAACTTCACTGGCAGGGCCATGCTAAGCTGTCTCCCTGTGATGCACAGGTTTCGGCCCTCTTGTTAAGAGTGGCAGGTCACCTCAGGTATATTTTCTTCCTTTCCATGGTCATGGCAGGATTAACAGCCATCTAAGGGGAAGGACCTTTTTTTCCTTTCTTTTGATTTCTAGTCCAAATCTGAGCATGGTGCAGCTCACGTCCAGCAAGCAGCCCCTCACCCCAGACCAGCAGCCTGAACTGGAGCCAGGGACACCGATGACCACTCTGCCAGCTGCAGGATATCTACAGGGATGGCTTGGTTTTGAAGGGTTTTCCCTGCTCCACCTGTCCCCACTACAGCATGTTGGGAAGGTATTAGTCAGGGTGCTCAGAAGAGGCTTGGGGTTTTTAGGGGTTTTAACGTTCTTTATCACTTGTTTTTCAAAATCATGTTTCATCACATTGGGTTTGCTACTGTCTTTACAATCTCTTTACTACAACCTTATTGGAGATTATAAAGGCTCTAACACAGAGCCTTGCCTTGCAAGCCCCCCAAGAGCGTGCTTTGAAGTGTAACCAACAGCTTGACTGAAAAAGTAGTAATGTGAATGAAACAATATTGTGGAGAGAAGAGCAGCTCTGCCAGGTTTCTGTTTGGCTTACGCTGGGGTGGAGATGCAGGCAGGGTGCGAGCTGTCTGAGACTGTATCATAGCATTCAAAAGGATGAGGGCATGCAGGAGATGGAGCTGGAGGAACTTGGGCATATTGCAACTTCCAGGCAAACAGGTAATCAGCAAGCAACCACCTACCTGCCCATAAACCTCACAAAATGCAGTTAACCCCGGGGTCAGTCTCAGGCCAACAAAGTGTGACACGTCTCGGCTCTGGTTCCCATCTTTTTTCATTTTGCTTTGCTTTTTTTTCATTTCCGTAGTGCTTTGGAAGAGGAGGGACCAGCGGTCTGAGCTTCCCTGGGCATTGCACCCCGCGGTCAGCCTGAGGAACTCTGCTGATGAAGGCTGTGCAGTGGGGAAAAACAATTCCTTAAGACTGCAGAAAGGTGTGGAGCAACACAAGAACTGGAAGCACCCTTCACTCCGATGCAAACACCCACACTCATCCAATTTAATCCTACCCATCCCTCCATGTTCCTCAGAACCTGGCTTATCATATAGGTTTAAAATTATAACTAATTTCCATTTTAATAGAGCAACCTCTGATCCAAAACTTAGATGCAAAGGTGGTTATCCATGTCAACTGCCAACTCTTCCTCTGAGTCACAGCTTTCCTAGATAGGGCTTCACTCTACAGGGAGACTTTTAGGGAGTTGTTCCCAAATGAGGGTCACCTGGCCTTTAGCCATAACTGAAATGCATCTGCTCAGGTTGCAAACCTTCAGAGGATTCCACTCTTCCCAGAGTGGTAGCTCGCTCATCTTCTTCTTGCTCCTTACAACACCACTAATCTCTGTGCTGGCTCTGAACTTTAGCAATCATGGGGGTTTTTTATCATTTTTTTGGTTTGACAATACTGTAAGATCTAGAAAAGAAATAATAATTACTGGGAGACACCAGTGAAGGCAAGAGCCTTTGATTCTACCTACCCTACCCCCATTTTGCACTTCTTGCGAGTCAAGTTTGTACCCCTACGCTGTATGCCTTGTTAACACCATGCCACGCAAATCTCTAACATCACCTTGTCATGTAGTACCAAGTCACACGCGGTGGAGAAACCCTAGTGTATTTTTCGGCATAGAGAGGTTTATCCCATCAAAGGAGGTGTCTAATCCCACCACAGAGACTTATGTAAGGTGATCTGCCTTCTGAGAAGCCACACTAGCCATGTTAATGAGGTTTGCACCATATAATACTTACCTGATAGAGCTACCTGTGCATCTTCTTTTAGCCGGGATGGCTTCTCCCCAACAGAACATGTTGGGGGTGGGGGGGTTGAAACTTTTTACATTTTTGGAGCTGTATCTGCAAGAGCACCCACAGAATTACCTGAATGATGTCCAGGTGGCACCAGCATTTCCACCATTGAACTCAGGTTCCCAGCCATTGCATTACACTTTGGAAAACAGACCATTTCAAAGCCCTAAATATACATCTGAGTGGTTGGTATTGCGTTCTGTTTGCACAATGTAAATGTCAACAGAGCCTGGCCAGGGGTACCTAGGCAACAGCTAATTTTGAGGTCAGTGATTAACTCTTCTTTGTCAGAACGTAATTTACCATCAAATTATCTCTAGCTGAATATAGTACTTTCTGGATTAAAAACGGCCTTCTTGATATTTTTAGACACTGAAAGCCATTATTATTGGTGGCAAGAGATATTTGCTGCTATTTTTCTCCTAGTTGAAATACTGATGTTCATGAGGGGAGCAGGCTCTCAGGAAGGCTGCCCCCCTACTCCAGGGTTCCCAAGAAGAGGAACCGAAGGCTCAACTCAGCTGCCGTACACCGAAATGCTGTATTTGTGGCCATAGCAGGGAGCAATTGATTTTTATGATTTTTATGGCACATATACACACTTCCTTGATTAGATAAAAAGTGGATGCTACCAGTTAGCACATATATCAACAGCTTAGTAAAGTATCAAAGCTCAACTTGATTTTGCTCCTTCCCTCCCTCTCCAGAGCACTTTGCTACCTTAAGCTCTTCAAATTCCCTCATTTTTTCATTAACTTCAAGCCAGTGGCTCAATCCATAATTTTGTTTAACGCTCTCTATATTCTAGCACTGAGTTTCAAACCCATTCTGCTATCTCATAGAGCTTTTTGGAAATAATAGTGAAAATCTGATAGTGTATATTAAAAGGTCATTCTAGTGGTCACGTCATGAAACAGTCCCCTCTGCAGGGATTGCAGGGATTACAGGGATTAAGCCATCATCCTTCTGCCTGGAGAACTACTCATTTGTGACCTACATCAGTATGAGGACTCCTTTGGAGGGGTCCTGACCTGTGGATATTACACCACTAGGCTCTACTCACCTGCAAGGTGAGGAGGAGGGGAGCGGGGTGGGCGCCTGCAGAAGAACCATGGGCTTTCCTTGTTGGCAGCACCTGAGCATTGCTTTGTCCTGATGCTTTGGGAGATGTAACCATCCCGGCCCCTACGCTTTGCCCTGCAAGCACCCTGCGATGCTAATAACTTCAACCTTGCCACCTTCACCTTTGGTTTACTTTTGTATTAAAGTTGACGCCACCAGGAAAAAAAAAAAAAAATTTTCCGAGAATTTACAATTCTCCCTTACTGCCGCAGCTAAATAATCATCAATTCATTTCTTGCTGGCAGGGACCCAGGCTGTTGAGCAATAACAGACTTGTTTTGAAGTTTCTTTAATTTGTTCTCTTTGGAGAAATGTCTTGCTAAGTGTTGCCAAGCTGACTTATAAAGAAATATGAAACTATATTCATATCTGGAGGACTCAAACAAAATAGGTAAAGCACTAAACATCATAATAATAAGGGTATATATTTGTAGATGCTATTGGTTTAAACCTGAATCATTAATGTCTCTGGGTAATGTCTAATTTGACATATAATACATTTGCTTGGGATGTATGGATTTGTGCCTGTGATGCTGAACTCCCAGGTCAAGCCCCCCAGGATAACATTCCCACAGGTGGGCAGGGACCTTGCTTTCTCCCCACTCCTGAAGGTACAGCCTTCCTCTGCAATAGCTCTTCACCCCCTTTCTTGCCATTAACAAACTAGATCCCATCTTTTCTTCCATATCTTTTAAATACGCAATCTTCTCTGATGTCTAGGATTTCTCAAAGTTTAGTGAGTCAAGCCCATCCAGTGTTTCTTGGCTAGCACCTTGTAATTTAGGAGGCTAGTTGAGCACTAGAAGAGATTGCCTATGGAGATGAGACAAACTCCATCACTCGAGTTTTAAGGGATTTTTTAAGGGCAAAATGGAAACCCATCTATCAGGGATAGCTTAGGCATAGTTGGTTTTGTACAGAGGCTGTGTGGAGATGTACCCGTGCAGCAAGCACAGGAAACAATGCCTGACTACAGCCTCGTAGGGTGAGTGAAGATGGGGAATTTGGTCCTGTCTCAAAGGGAATGTTTCCGTCTTACCTGCAGTGACTGCTTAATGCCATATTGTTGTTGGCCCAGATTTTTTCATAGTGCACGTCGTTAATTCATTCCTGTGGGAGATGTGGAGCAGAGAATCAGACCTCCCCCTCCATTTCCACAGTCACTAGGTGAGTCCCTAGAGGGCTGTGCCTGGACAAATGTTGCCTCCTAGGTTTTTTTAAAAAATGGATTAATAAGCCCTGCTCAGGTCTCTAAAAGCCAGGACATGGCTACCAGTTTTGGGGGGAGAGAGTTCTAGTGCAGATCCTTCTTGGTCAATGTGATGCCTGCTTCCTGTGCACCTCTGCTTCCTCAGCACATCCCTCTGGCCGGCTCCTCGGAGGTCAAGGCTGAGCTTATTCCTTTTCCATTTGGATCCTATTCTGAGCTCTACCTGCTCAAAGGATCCTCAGGATTGGGGTTCCTGGCTTAGAAATACATTTTTTCCTATTCTGTGGGAGTCACGTACCTTATTGCAGTTCCCAAAGCCCTTTATAGGGATTGGCCTGCAGAGGTGGTTCTGTACTGTGGGCAGGGAAATTATTGCAGAGTGATGATGGAGCTGTCTTCTTGCAGTTTCTGAGAGAGCAATTTCAGAGTCGAAGATGAGTACTGTACTTTTTCCACAATGAAATTTATTTTTAGCCTCCATTCTAGTATCTGGAAAAATTGTTCTCAAACTCGCTATTAGCTTTAATGAAAAAAAAATACATCTATACCCTCCTGTGTAGTAACTAATCAGCAACTTATAGGATCACGTGAAACAACATAAACATTTTAGTGAAATAAATTAGCAGCTTCTTTTTACAAAGCTGCAAAAAGACATTGGTGAGGTAAACTCAGGTCTTCCTCACTCAGATGTGCAGAAAAGCCCTTGAACGATGTAAAAGGTAGTTTGAAGCCATTTAAAAACTTAAGCAAAAAGGTTTCAGAAAAGTTTAAAAGAATTGAAACAATAAAAGACCTTGTTCCATTGCACTTGACACATCAAACAATGAGTGACCTTTGCTGATGATGATTTCTTTCCATCAATAGAACAAGCAGGGCAAGGAAGGAAAAGTTGCAAAAGCCATGTGTTTAGCTTCAGTATGTTCATCACCAATCTCTGGAAATAAGCAGAGTGGACCAGAGGCTATCTTTTTTAATAAAGGTAAGCAGTGACCGTGCCTTTCCTAATGAACTCTATACAAACCCATGTGCAGCTCTTTCAACACCCAAATGTCGCTGGCAAATATTTTTTCCTTCGGAAGCTCAGCCAAGTCCTCTCCCTCAGCCTGGCTGGCTGGTGGGAGCAGGCTGACAGATGTGGAGATCGCTGAGCACAAGTGCAGGCCGCTCTTGTAGTCGCTGGATCCCTATCAAAAATGATATGACAGCTCAAGCACCCAAAAAAAAAATAAACTTCTCTGGGTGGTGAGCCCTAAGAGGCATCTCCCAGGGGAGAGCCCCTGCCTGACTCAGCTTAAGAGGTCAAAGCTGCATAAAAAACTCAGCCTGTCTGAAACGGGAGGGGTAGAAGGAGAAGGGCTTATAGCTTGGGACCATGCCACCATCAGCCACAGGTGCCAAAACTGGTGGGATAGGGCAGGGAGAAGGGAGGCTGGGTGGGGATCCTACTCCAAGAAAGAAAGGGGAAGGAGGAAGGCTCTCGCTTGGTGGGTTAGCAGAGGTAGAAAAGAGTGAAGGGACAAGTTTTGTATTTCAGTGTTTGCTCTCTGTCCAAGAAAGCAGAGTGAGTGAATGTGGGAGCTTTCGGCTTGTGCATGGATCGGGGAAAATAATGCATTTGAAAGAGTCAGGTTGGCTTGGGCACTTGCAGGGCTCCAAAAAGAGTCGATCAGGAAGAATGCCTAAGAAGTCTGTCCTTTCTCCTTTCCACCAGTGCTACCTAGATCCAAACTCACCATTTCTAACTCTTAGGTCACTCTGTGACAGAATCTTCAGCTGGAGAATACCTTGTAGAAGACTAAATTTCAGAGATTCATATTTTGTTTTCCTGTAGATTTAAGCTGGGATCTATGATGCTTCCAGGACACTATTGCTATCACATGTCGACCTGTCTCTTTATTTAGCTTTAAATTGCTGCAAAGCCCTTTTAGAGCCATTAGTGGAAGCTCAAAGTAGAGTTAGCTATGCTTTTGTCCAGTCTTCTGTATATATCCACATTAACATTTTCTTCTCATTGCAAAAGAAATGTGTGATACTTCAGACTCTGTGGGTTTCAACCTGAGGTTCAGTCTGAATTCATCCCTGACAATAAGTATTTGTTACACTATTTAAAGCAGATTTTTCACCTGCTTATGTGAATTTTATCCCTGTGCTTTCTGCTAGCAATTCAGAGGCCACACAAGATGCAGTGCCGCTTTCCAACCACCCGTAAAATCCATTGGAGAAATGCAGCTTTGTGAATGCAACAGAGTAAACCAGGATTTCCATCCCAAGCACGTGCCAGAAAAAGCCTGGTAGCTCTGTTTATGTGTTTTTGCAGTCCCATATAGCCTTGCAGTGCACGTAAAAGAGATTTTACAGACACGCAGGCTGTTTTCTGGACTGTATCTGCATGAGGGACAGAGCAGCCAAGCAGCGGAAGACTCATCAAAGGGCACTGATGGCACCGTGAAAGCTCCACCAAGAAGCACAAGTCAAGGACCGTGTGGGAAACATGATGTGTGGCAGAGAACCAGGACAGTGTAGGATGTGATTTAAATTCTACACAGCACCTGAAGGCCTCTGCAGTTTATTTCATCAGTAAATTTTGCAATACAGCACTTTTGCAGGTGGGCACCTGTCTAAATCTGAAGGATCAGGCAGGGGGTATCGTCAATGAGGACCTAGTCATTGGTGACACTGAGTGATGAGGCTGAGTTCACCAAGTCAGGAAAATGATAAACTTGAAGAGGTGCCTAAATGGATTGCTAAGTGTTTAAAACATCTTTTAATGCCAGCTGCATAGAAATCTCTGAAATGTCAGCGCTGGTTAGCTCACCATCTGTGTTAACCCCCCCTCTCTTCCCCTCCTCCCCCCTTTATTTTAAGGCTTCTTTATGTTGCCAGAAGAAAAATGACTCTCCAATATTTTCGGCGTGTTATTGGAAAGATAAATTTCGAAGTGCTTTTTTTTTTTTGGTTCCAACTCATGCTATGTAAAGTGCATTTAATAATACTTAACATTTACTCAGCCTACTTATTAATCATTAAAGAATACCAGCTATCAAAATAATTCATATTTAACGAAAATTAAGTAATCACATATTAAAATTACACAGCAATATTGCTCAGCTCTCAGAACAGATGGAGAAGTCAAGCGGAGAGATTTTAGATCGTTTATTTCAGCAACTTTTAAATTTTGTGGCTGCTTAATTTTCAGAAATTCATGTAAGATAATTACTGAGTTATATCATATGCTGTGCTTAGGTCTGCACTGCTGAAATATGGCTTTTTATTTTTATATTCTCCTGCGAGATCTGTGGATCCAGTCTCATCTAGGAAGCCAAAATGAAAACATCTTGATGGCAGTGCAGGAGGTCTGGCCAGATTTCTCTCTGCGCTGCCCCTTACGGTGTGTGATAAACGAGCATGGCTGTTAGATGCCAGCTTTATCTCGTCTTTGAATCCTCTTTTTCCCACAACCAGTTAAAATTAAGAGTAATCCAGATGGCTCACCTTTTGTTGGCATGACTGATGCAAGAAGCTGTACTAAGAAGATAAAAGGCCTTTAACGATAGCTCTGGAAATATAAACAGTTCCCAAGGAGATGTAACCATTTTAATAAGTGGGGAGTTGGTCACTAACCCTGACAACTGATACTCGGCAACGTGAGGGAGATGAGGGAGATGCAGAGCGCTGCTCGCTGAGCTCAGTATGAACCTGACGTGGACGCTAAGAGCATCCTCCTCTTGAAAGGGTAAAAGTCCAGAGAAATGCAGGGACTAAAGAGCTGGAAGAACTCAGAAAACACCTGACAACAAGGAGCGAAGTCAAGCTGGACACACGCATCTCCCTTTCAGAGACACATTGCGATGCTTGAGCAATTCTTTCACTGAGTGAAATACGTGACAACAGGTAAGGGGTGGCAGGCTGGACTGGCTCCTCGGTTAAAAACTCTTCCTGCATCTCACTCTGAGATCCTAATGCTCTCGCAAGGTTTCACCACACATGAAATGACTTCTGCCTTGATAGCACGGGGTCTCAGTGTTTTCAATTAAGGAAAAAGTATTTGAGAACATAGACGTTCAAAATGATGTATGTCCAGTGTATAAATGGCACATGCTGCCTTATGATATACACGCTATTACAGAGGTCAGCCACATACTTGTTTCCCAGAGGTAGTAGGTAGGTCAAAGACATGACAAATCACACACAATTGAGACCTTCCACACTGCATTTTGTTACTGAAAAGTGGATAAGTTACATGTTTCTCTCTCTGCTTTATAGATGCCACACCAATACCGCAGATCTTACAGCTTCATTGTGGAGCCCAGCTGGTTCATGTTTGTAAACCCAACTTGCTAAACTTGAATGACAACATGTTTAATCCATTCTGAAAAACCTTTGGAATAATGTATTCTGTCACAGCCATTGTAATTAATGTTGAAATAAGCCCCCTTTCTTTGGGGGCTAGATTGGAGGATTTCCTCTGGGCAAGTCCAAAATTTTATTCTACTTTGGATATTACCTTACCTCCTTTTGCCTTGCTCTGTAGCATCCATTTCCACAATGAGATTCTTGTGATCTCAATCTTAATCTTAATCCAAGCTAATGTTGACCAAACCCAACCCATTCTCTGCTTGCCAAAGGGAATAAGATAGCACAGCATTTTCTGAGCTATAGTGGGGGTACGTGAACTTGTACCATGGCTTGAGCTGTGTAGACCTGCAAACCCTTCTTAAACCTTCTTACAGCCGGTTTTGCTGCAGTTACAAATGCTGTTGTAATGCCTGGATGAGCATGGGACAATATATAGGCAGCAGGACACCCAGGCTACGGGCACAAGTTGCAGAGAAGTTAAGTCCCACTAGATAAAAGGGAAAAATCTGCATGGTTGAGTGCAAAGTCCAGGCGCAGGTTGCACAGAGAGGTTGTACAATCTCCTTCCTTGGAGGTATCCAGACTTGACCGAATGACATCCCGAGGAAAAACTTTTGCACGGTGGACGCTGTCCCTGCTATGAGCAGGTGTTGGGACCAGTGAGATGCTCCAGACCTGACCTCCACAGGTCCCTTCCAAGTTCAACTATGCTGAGATTGGTTTTTCAGAAATCCTGGGAAGCAATGGCTTCGGTTGTTTACAGAGATACAAGGAATCTGCAGCTCATCTTGATAGTGGCGTTTAGCCTGCAGGATGGTGTGGATGGGGATGGATGTAATGAATGATGACACTCGTAATTCCCCCTGGATGTGCCTGCATTTTACTGTGGCATGGCTTGCATGACGTCCTCCTTTGGACTGTCCAAGGCAGCAAACGCATCTTCTTCTAAGGATTTTTTCAAAATTGTGTCTGAATGGTTCACATGCTGTTCCCATAACCGAGAGGCCATTTTATTTCCACATTCTTTTGATCAGGAGTTACAGAACAAACACAATCTGCCAGACTTCGGGGGTGGGGGGAGGGGACACCTTTTGGCTTGTTCCCTCAGCGCCAGGAAAGGCACGTTGCTGCAGAAGGGAACTACCCGCTGCCCACGCTGGTTCGATACCGGGTTTGGTAGCTGTTGGAACGAGACAGTTATCCCTGTTGATTCACGGCTTTAGAGAGGAAACACATTGGTCGCTGGTGCATTGTGAGACACAAAGGGTGAGGTGATGGGCGAGCCGGTATGCTTTATGCCCATGCAATTGGGTCTTCTCTGGTTTGGCCTTGAGCATTTTAGGGGACCTCAGGAAACAGTGGGGATGCTTTCGCCGCTTACAGGGATTGTTAATCTTGGAGTGCGCGTCGTTCCGAGAGGACGAGCGTGAGGCAAGCTTTTTCACAGGGATTTTCAGCGCTGCTATTTGGAAACGATGACGTTCGGCGCTGCCCAGAGCTCCCCACTGGCTCAGAGCCCTTAGAGCCCGGACACAAAACTCGCGTGTTCTCCCCACGAACGCGCGGCGGGTGGCGGTCGAAGCGGGGGAAACCCTGCTGCCAAGCCAGGGAACAGCAGCGGCGGGAGAGGGGACAAGCGCTGCCCCCC
>WHYT01013989.1:82965-121911 GCA_009806455.1 Tetrax tetrax
GGGGCCCAGGAGGGAGGAGCGCGGGAGGCGACCGGTCCGGCGGGAAACTTCTGCGGGTTCAGCACCACAGACAGGGCGGGCGCGGCCCCGCCGCCCGGCATGCGCGCCCCCGCGCTCACCCCCTCTGCCCCCGCACAGCCGCGGCGGCCCGGGCGGCGATGGAGGAGGCAGCGGCGGCCCTGAACGAGAGCGGGGCGGCCGCTCCCCGGCTGCCGGCGGCGGGCAGCGGCGGCGGCGGCGCGAACGTCTCGCTGGAGCTGTCGTCGCGGCCCCCCGTGCCCACCGCCCTCAACCCCTGGGACGTGATGCTCTGCGTCTCCGGCACCGCCATCGCCTGCGAGAACGCCCTGGTGGTGGCCATCATCTGCTACTCGCCCGCCCTGCGCACCCCCATGTTCGTGCTGGTGGGCAGCCTGGCCACGGCGGACCTGCTGGCTGGCCTCGGCCTCATCCTCAACTTCGTTTTCCAGTACGTGATCCGCTCGGAGACGGTCAGCCTGCTGACAGTGGGCTTCCTCGTCGCCTCCTTCGCCGCCTCAGTGAGTAGCTTGCTGGCCATCACGGTCGATCGCTACCTCTCCCTCTACAACGCCCTCACCTACTATTCAGAAAGGACGGTGCTCTGCGTCCACACTATGCTGGCGGGCGCCTGGGGCGTCTCCCTCTGCCTGGGGCTGCTCCCTGTCCTGGGCTGGAACTGCCTGCGCGACCGTGCCGCCTGCAGCGTTGTCAGACCCTTGACCAAGAGCAATGTGACACTGCTGTCTGCCTCTTTCTTTCTCATCTTCCTCATCATGCTCCATCTCTATATCAAGATCTGCCAGATTGTTTGCAGGCATGCCCACCAGATAGCTCTCCAGCAGCACTTTCTGACTGCTTCACACTACGTTGCCACCAAAAAAGGCGTCTCTACCCTTGCTATAATCCTCGGGACTTTCGGAGCCAGCTGGCTGCCTTTTGCCATCTACTGCGTGGTGGGTGACCCTGACTACCCTTCTGTCTACACCTATGCCACGCTTCTCCCAGCTACCTACAACTCCATGATCAACCCCATCATTTACGCCTACAGAAACCAGGAAATCCAGAGGTCCATGTGGGTGCTCCTCTGCGGCTGCTTGCAGGCTAAAGTGTCCTTCCGCTCCCGGTCCCCCAGCGATGTCTGAGTGACTTTTCTCTCTGTCGTACCGCACCGAGTGACGATTGACCCAGTGAACTATCACAGTGCCTGCTCTAAACTTCAAACTATGTTGTGAAGTCGTTGGAAACATGCTTAAGTATTAGCACTTTATACATGTTTGCATCTCTGAGAGTGGTTCGGGGTACAGAGATTTGGGTTCCGTGGAAAAAAAACAAACGTGGTTGTACATAAATTTGCACATCACATTTGTAAAGTGAAGACATTCCGAAACTGCTTAATTATAGCACCTTATTTCTAGCTGCTGACCTGCCAAAACAGTGTTGCCTTTCTTAAGGGCAGAGAGAAAGAAAGTGGTATTTGTGTTGTATTTGTGTGTGTGTGTGCTGGGGCGTGGGGAGGGCTGTATGTATGTATGTATGTATGTGTGTATCTATACTTTGCTGCACAATAATGATAAATTATAACATTTTGTATACAAATAAAAAACATTTAAGATGTAATATAAGTTTGCGTGTTTAGATGCTTTTAAGAAATAAGAGAGCTGGCAAATTTGCCAGTTGAGCGAAGTCCCTGTGTTTACTTTTGAAAGCTCCCTAAAGGGATGGTCATTCACTTTGGAGATGAAATATTGCATCAAGAAAGGCACCTTCCTGCTTGCTTGTTTGTTTGGTTTCTTCTTTACTCCGGCAACGAGAGAGTAACGAAGAGCACAAGCTCATTCTGCAGCAACCAAAGAAACAAAAAGCCCAGTCACACAGGCTGCTAATTACAGCTACTTGCCAGGTTTCCGGTAGCTTTCATCTTCCAGTTATAAGTTAGCCTTTTATGATAACGCTCCATTAAAAAGTTATCAAACTCTAGGGAAAAACTGGACTTTAAGCTAGACTCTTTCTTTTCTCTTTTAGTTTAACACTAGAGGGGGAAAAAAAAAGGAAAAAAGAAAAAAGTCTTTTTGCCTAAAAGCTTGTAAAATGCCAGAATAAATCGACTTTCCTTATCATCTGCAGTTCTGAGGGGACCCTGACTTGTTTCTCTTGCTTCTTTTTTTGGAGTACATGCTGTGGAAAAATCATTTAAGTGCATCTTTGCTGTCTGCCTGTCTCCAAACAGTATACAGTTTTCTGCTAATCCTACAGCTTAGTGGCTTCAGAGAGCCCATCACAGGTCAATGCTGTTCAGAGTTTGGAAACACTTCTTCACTCAGGTTCAAAGTCACTGGCGACTGATTTATTTAGAGCAATAACATGTGTGGCAAATTTCAGAAGCAGTGTTGCTGCTTATTTATTTATAGTTACTCTGCATTTACATCTTGGTTATGTTGCAATTTATCACTATAATTTCAATTTATATTTAAGGGTTGAAACAGATTACTTTCATGTGCTATGTAAAAAGTTTGGACTAATGTGTTTCCCAGCTTTTGACTGGACAAGGCATCAAGCATTTGCCTGCTGGAGCAGCTGGGGCCATGAGGATCCAACAAGCCCCGGCGAAGCCGTGTAGCAGTAATATTGTATTCAAGTGAGCGCAAGTATTATGAAAACCAGCATGATTTCACTGATAATACAAAGATAATCCATTTTAAGTGTGATCTGATCAGAAAGCTGTGTTCCAGACGCTGCTAGCTCCAGTATTTTTATCAACTCGAATAATCACAAACGTGACATTGTAATTGATTGGCACCTCCAGGCATGCAGGTATTAATCAGGGCACCGTTGCGGTGCATTACAAATATGATTTAAACCAGATTTTACGACAGGTCAAAATGCTGCTTGGATTAAGAACTCTAAAGCTGTTAGTGAGAAAGATTATTTTTCCCCCCCTCTTTTAAGCCCTCATCTCATAGGCTATGCCTAAGCCAGTAACTAAAAGAGGGCAAGGCCTGCCCTCTAGCCCTGAGGCCAGGTGGCACAGGGGATGTCTGAGCGCCTTTCCCCCTGCAAAGCCAGGGGCCAAACTTCTGGCTGGAGCATCCTGGCCCTGCTCTAGTAACCTGCACAGATCAGCTAAAGATGCTGCATCACCCACAGTAGTGACGGCTGAAAGAAAAGACCAGTGAGTGCCTTGGACTGGTGAAATCTGGCAAAACTTTCTGGTAAGACTGCAAAATTTGCCATCTGCTAGGCTTTAGTCTTATAAATCCTTGTCATTCCTGCATGGACTGCAGTACAACTGCTGGGCAGGGTTGCCATCGGTTCCCTGACCGAGTGTTTCCTGCAGGCACCGCTCCCCACTGGGATGCGGGTCCTCACACCCCAGCACTGAACCTGCACCCAGGCGTGAGATGCTGAGTAGGACCTGAGCAGGCTTCTGGGAACCCTGTGCATGCTCCAAAGACCAGTATTGGCTCTAAAAGCCCCTAGGAGCAACGTCTTATGCGTACTTTTAGACCCTGGATTTAGGGAGACAGAATCTGCTAGAGACCACCCCTGCTGCCACCTCCCTCCGTTAACTGTCAGGAACCGGGCATCAGGGATTTTGACCATAGTCATTAAGCAGTGACAACCTGTATAAAAATTAGATATAGAAAGCTTAGATGGATAGAATCCTGCTTCAGTAATGAACCACTTAGTCCAGGAGTGAAAAGGACTTAGGTGAGTTACATTTCCACTTTTAGCCCAACATGTTATTTGCTTTGTTTCATGTTTTTACTATGTGACCACATTTTCCCTTTAGCACTTTCCCCAATGATTACTGTATCTGCAAAAGAAAGCTGGATCCCTCCTGTTAAAAATGCAACACTTTTTAAAGTTATTTCCCCGAGCATTATTCCCCTCTTCAAGGAAGCAAGTTTGGGTTACAGTGCTCTTAGCAATTCATTTTGCTGGGACAATACAAATGTGGAGTTTTTTTCTATATACCACATTCAGAAAGCTTTTGCTGACTCATCATTTCTGGGAAAGACTAAAGCGAAAGAGGAGAGAGTATTTTGATGGCTTTTGGTTAGCCCTGGGAGTGGGATTGACGTCAAGCCACTTGCCGTAAAATACAGCCTTTCATTTGCAGAGAGTGTCCCGATCTGCAGGGATACCTGAGCAGAATAACCTAAAGCAGGCTGCATGATCTCCTGTCTCCCCAAATAACATCTCACTTTAGAAAAAGAAGGACTGCAATTCCTGATGGAGGAAGTCCGGGAATTGTGTATAGCACAATGCCTGTACCTTCTTTGCTGAGTTTTTTTGTCACAATGGCAGATATTCATTTGAGAAAATGGTGTTACGTTTGCAGTGTCTGGACCCGTAAACTCCTTGTGTTGTCAAGCAGTGGCACTTTTACCTTGGTCATGAAATGATTTGAAGACAAAAATTCCTGAAGTCCCCATCGCAGTCGCTGGGCAGTGCATTGACATGACACACCCTCCCTCCCTGCCCAGCCCTGACGAGGAGCCAGCTAGGGGAGCAACCATGTACTGTGTCTGATCTTGTATTTCCAAAAGTCAACGGGCAACTTTGCCCCCACAGAGTCTGCAGAATTGCAGCAGAAACTGCCATTGCCACTGGTGAGCACGGATCGTTCCTTGTGCCTGTGGGCCCATGTGCTCGATGGTTTTTAAGTTCTTGCATCAATGCTGAAGGTTGCGAGGGGAGAAAACACACACTGAGCTAGGTGGAAGGATCAGGCCCAGTGCTGGTAATTAGTAGCCTTTGGTTATAAGTAGCCTTTTTTGAAAATGGAAATGAGATTTCCTGCTTTACCGCCCTTAAAAACTCTTTGGCTTATCCTGAAGTAGATATAAAATAACGTCAGTCCTGGTATAAAAAGCTCCTAGCCTGCTCCCACTAAAACCAGTGATGGTCTATTATACATCAGCCAGGATAATGGCAGTATCTCATTATAAAAAATTACCATTTTGAGGTAGGAAGCCCTCAGCCTCAGCTCCAATTTTCATTAGAAACTAATGGTTTATCGCTAACCTTGAAAATCTTACGGGACTTGCAGTGCCTCAAAAGGCCAGATCCTGGCAATTTGACTTGCGCGAAGCACCTCTCTCTGTGATTAGCCCCCTCATTTCGGTGGGAGCAATTACAGAAAGAGCAGCAGAGCTCTGGTGAGGAAGGCCTGGGCAAGAGCTGCGCCGAAAGCCCCTCCCCACCACTTGATTTTCTGTGGGGCTTCTGCTGAAATCAGCGGTGTAGCAGTGGAAAGGAGACCGACTCTGCAGGCTGCTTTGTGTGAGTCACTGTATATTAAAAAGCCAGCTGGATTCAAAATCACAGGTCAAACAAAACCTCTTTATTTAGCTAAGCAAACAAAAGGACAAAACACTTTCAAACCTGAAAAGTGAGTCTGTACATATTTTTATCAATGTAATGATCCACAGGTACTAAGTAACACCCAGCAAAGCACTAGAAGCTTCAATCTCCATTCTGCTGCTCTCATTTTCACAAGACAAATTTTTTTAATGAGGTAAAGATAATTTCTGATAGTGCAGCTGCTCCTAAGCTCTTCAGCTAGCTTTTGTGGTAGTCATTTAGAAAGAAAAAAAGGACAAAGGGGAAAACAAAAACCCGTGTTTTCTCCTTCTCATTGCTTCATGACAGAGACATGTGGCTTGGAGGGCAAGGAGTGACTGAGCGGGCGGAATCCAGCTCTGCACAGGGGATGAGCACATCTGAAAATCACCTTAACCCCTGCTGGGTTTGCTTTTTTGGGGGAGACTCTGAGTTGTGAGGTATCTCCCCATTGCCCGGTCCTCACTGAGTGAAGCCCTCCCTGGGACCTGCTGGAGGTGAAAGCTCACAGAGCAGCTCCTGAGCTGCTGCATTTTGCCCCTGAGTGCCACACAAAACTCCCTCTGGATGGAAAAACAACATGCCCTTCATTGCCCTCTCAAAGTTTAAACTCTTTCCTCTGGCTACAGAAAGCTCTCCCAAGGAAAACATTCCTCCAGAGGCAGTTTCACTTATTGAGGGCATTAACAAGGGTAGCTCCTTGCTGCTTTCCTTAAAAAACAGAGGTTTCCTTTGTTTTAAAAAAAAAAAAAAAAAGGAGGCCTGTGTTTCTATCATGTATCTTTGGATCCAGAGATGGAACATTTAGCATCCATTACAGTGCATTAAATGCATAAAAAACAACAAAACCATAAAAAAAGAAGAAACAAAAAATACAATGTCTCAACACTATAGAAACCAAGAGGTATCCTAAGTGTCTTCGCTACATCCTATTCATATTTGCTGTTTTTTCCTTGTCTTTCCATGTGCCTTATGTCACCCACACCAACAGGCCGCTGTGCTACCATGTTACCTGACGTGAGCTCTGATTCATGCCTCCGCATCTCCAGAAAGCTGCACCTTGTTACCGGTCTTTCAGTTACTGGAGCATCTCCCGAAGATGCTGTTCCCTACAGCAATGTGAGATGACACAAGCTTGCTCTCAGTCTCGCTCACAGCTGGGCATGGTGTCAGAATTTGGCTGATGAAGAAAATACCTGGGAAAATATCTGCCAATGTTTTGACTGTGCTTTGCTTCCCAGCTTTTGCCCGTTGCTGGTGCCCCCAGGCATTACGGGAGGTGTGGAGTGGAACCAGTAAATCTGAGTAACTGTTAGGGGAACTTTTTTCTGAGTCAAGCTGTATCTCTCTACACGTGCGTTTTTTTATAGCTAAGTAAATAGGACTTACAGTTCTGTAATCAAGAAAAAGAACAACATTGTGTGAATTGAGCTCCTGATTCTGAGTTTATCTACCTCTCCAGCATACTTGGAAAGGAAAGAGGATTCCTCATTTTCCTTGGTGCCCTGGTTCTGGCTAGGATGGAGTTAATTTTCACCTGAGCTGGGAGGAGAACTGGACCTGGTGGCCCCTGTGGCTGGGGCACCCAGCTGGGATAATTTACTAATTAGCCAACAGCTGAGGTAAGTTTACCCAAATTAGCGAAAGGGCTCTTCTATCCCTGTGACATCATGCTCAGTGTGTAAGTGAGGAGGGTGGTGGAAGGAGCCTCCTGCTACTTGAGAGGAAACTGGACATTTGGATTTGCTGTGAGTTAGTGTACTATAATTGTTTTGCATCTCTATTTTGTTTTCTTCTGTAATTTTTTTCCCTGCTACTCACCAGCTAGCTCCTGGCTGGTTTAAAACAAAGTTATCTTTCCTGGGAAGGAGTTTCTCCAAGAGGCCTGCTTGTTGTGTGGTTTCTTCAGTTTGTAGCTTAATTGAAAGAGGTTTTTCAGGGAAGATTTGGAAAAGGGTTCTAAAAATGAGCTTGAACCTTCTGTCTCTTTTGAGATAAGGTGTATTTTGTATGGCTCAGCACTCATTTTTTTCACTGACAAGATGATGGCATGCAAATTAATAATTACATTTAAAACCAAGGCAGAAGGAGATGCTCTGGAAACATTCTCTGAGATGTAGATTTTTAAAATAAAGGTTGAGTCTTCTATAAAATGTAATTAAATCTATGACACACTTTGAATGACTGAACTTTTTTTAATCATCACCTTCAGTGACACGTTATCCTTTGCATCACAGTGAGATAATGTGATTGTATACCTGCAGGCAAATATAATTTGTCACTTCTAGTTGTTGCTGCTTTTTATAGAAAGAAGAGAATCTAGGTAATATTAAGATGTCATCAAAAGAAGTCTCTTCTGTTGGAAATTGAATGTATCAGTAAATATGGGGACCTTGCTGCTTCTTCCCAATATCAGCCTCTGACTTTTGATACTGTGCTAATTTTTCTTAATTGGTAAGAAGCTAGGTTTTCCTGAAGCATTTATAATTTTTCCAAGCGGTGGCATATTCTGTTTTAAGTGTTGTTGTGCAGTAAGGAAAATGGGAGACAAGTAAGTTAAGGGCTCCAACTTTCTCTACACTTGCTCTTCTAGAAATGGCTCAAAGAAAATAATAAAGTTGATGGAATTATGTTCAAAGTGAACACATCAGAAAGCCTTTTGCAGGGAGAGTTTGGGGCTGAAGTGTGATCTGTATGCTGAGCATAAACCCAAGACTTTGAGCATCTCTCCACCTTGATGCAGCTGAAGATGGACTCCTTTCTCCCACGGATGTGAGCTGCTCCGTGACGGTCGAAGACAGCTGCATGGGAGACAGGCATTTGCAGAGCAATCCGTTGCATGAGGCCTGGCTCTCAGTGCTGGAATAGTGAGCCCTAAGAGTGATCACATGCTGCCTATTTGTGAACAAGAACAGCTAACTGTATTATTTTCTTTCGAAACTAAATTGGAAAGATTAGCGTACTTCACTGTGCTGTCAGACAGCGTCAGTTCCACAGGAGACACGTTTGTGGGAAATGAAGATGCTTTGCAGCACCACAGCTCTCCCAGCTTTATTTAGGTAAATGCCACGGCTGCTAGCTTGTCTGCTGAAACCCACCACTGCATTAGAAGCACACGGCACTTACTGTGCCAATCAGAACATCTCTGACTTTCTTCTTTCATAAGGCATTTTTAGAAGTTAGGAAAGGCTCTAGCTCTGCCTTCATCATCATTAAAACTGGGACCTTTTGCCTAACCATGGCTTGTCTGTCATATTGGTCAGATCCATAAGAGCTTCCTAATAATACTCTTCTATCCGGCCACGCTTGGTCTGAAACGAGCACTTGTTGCTTTATCTGAGCAGGCAGAAACATGCTGACTGTGTCTGATACTTGACTTGATGATGTCAATCCAGCTTTTCTAGCACACACGCAGCAGAACTGGCTTTCTGACCAACCAGTTGCTTATCCCATTTGCCTGCCAAACTATGTGGCTGTGTTTCCTTCTCTCCAGCAACTCCCTGGTGCCTCAGCCAGTGATGAGCAGGGCACAAGCCCCTCTGACACTCCCTCCCCATTTTATCCCTACAGCAAACTGAGGAGTGTGTTGGTGGCACTCAGTGCTGTGGGTACTTCTCATGGGCATGGCATACCACTGGAGAGATCAAGACACGGCAAGTGTCTTATTCCAGTTGGTAGAGCATCCCTACGTAGTAACAAGTAGGAGTTGGATACCTACACGAAAGTCTGTGCTTTGTTATGCTCCTCTTCTTCAGGGCAGAAAATGATGATATGAGAAAACGAGGTAGCAGTGAAACTTGCTTAGGAGCTACTGAAAAACATCAGAAAAGTAATTTTGCTCCTGGAACAAGGTGTTTGCATATAAAACACAGGATGTATGTCTTCTGTTTCCATTTTGGGAACATCTATATGGGTCTGTTGTTCCTATTTCTCTCACTTCTTGCGCTGACACCCCCATTTGCTTTCATTTCTGCCCCAGAGGTTGTCTTTCCTTCTCTCTTCTCTGAAGGCACTGTGAAAATGTTGGATTTCCTGCCCCTGGGCATGAACTGCCTTTCCTCAAACCCATCTCCATTTTCCTGACTCTTCAGACAACACTACCTCTTCTCTCAGAGGGTTTTCACATATGAAGAGTTGGGTGGATGTGACCTTAGAGAGGACTCTTCCCTCTAACATTTGTATGCCACTTCTGCTCTTGCTATACCTGGAAAAAACGTAACCGAGAGGGATCTGTGGGCCAATCAGGTGAAGACACAAACAAAAAGTGTCTGGTTCTATGAGATCTGCAGCTTGCTTTGTCTCCTTGTGCTCCTCAGAAGGATCTGTAAGCTATTGGTGGAGTAGTGCCTTGAAGGTCATCTACCACCAGCAGTGAAAAGACACAACAGGAGTGATATTGTTCAGGATATCCAGCATGTTACATCCCTAAGGTCTTCAGAGCAAACACGAAAGGCTTAGCTTGCCTCAGCATTATGTGCTGATTTGTGGCCGGTATAATCCTAAAGGTCATGTTGTGCCATCAGGCTACCTGAAGGATATCTTCAAGACCTGCCTCTGGGGTGTGATAGGCAGCACAATGCTCTGTGGGTCATATTTTCAAGGTGCCAGGGTAGGAGCAGAACAGGTTAATGTGGGTGTTGTGGTGGAGTCCTACTTACAGAGCACAGCCAGTGCACAGGCACGTTCAGGTTGATCTAAAAACATGGCATGAGTTGCCTTTGAATGTATTAAAGAGGTCAGTTGGGCCCTTTGGTGGAGGTACTCTTCCCCCTGGCAGTGCTTCTGCTGACGGTTCCCTTTTAATGTGGACACACAAGCCCAGTCACCCGCCTGCGGGCAGGAGGCAGAGGGAAGGGGGAAAATCAGGCAAGATAGGGAGGACAGCCCAGGTTGGGGGAGCCGCAGCAGCCAGCTCCACCACAAGTCCCTCCAAAGATCCCTCGGGGAGGTGAGTGCCTTCTCCTTCCCCCTCCGGTTGTGCAAACCCTGAGCCTAGGGCGGTGGTGGTGCGGTGCTGCTCAGGGCCCTCTCCCTCCCCACTGAGCCCCACATTGGCATGGGCAGACAGTGGTGGTGGAGGGTGGATCACTGTCTTGCTGCCTCTCAGAGAGGCTCCCTTGTGGTCCGTAATTTGCTGGCTGTCTTAATCAGAAACGGAGATTGAGAAATCCACGTTTATGTCCTTGAATGCATTACCTGCAGGCTATAAAAACATCTTTCAAACAGCCTAAGCCAGCTTTTACATCATTTTGTCTTTGCTCCATTCCCAAATGCCTTAATATGAGGTTTACAACTTTATTTGTCCTGGCATCACCTCCCTTTGCTTCCACACGGAAGAGAAGTTGCTGTTCCTGCTTCTCAAGATTACTCTCAGGTGACCTCCCTTTAAAATTTATAACCCTATATAAATCCATGGCAACAATTTCTCGGCTGTTCCAGCACTTTGGGCAATCGATCGGCTGTGACGCGCTAGCTGTGCTGTGGTGAACTGGGTCCGTCCCCCTGCTTCACCCCAAGCAAAGGAGAGGGAAGAGCTGTTGCTTGGCGCGGTTTCCCGTCAAGCTGCCTTTCTCAAGAGCTGCTTGCACACTTTATCCATCACAGAGACACTGTCCATCTTTCCACCAGCTCCTTTATGCTGTGATCCGACATTGGTTGTTTCTAACTTCTGAAAATGTTCCTCTGTAGAGAGAAACAGTGGAAGCCTTTATGGTGAACCTGCAGATCCTGAGAGCCATTTTGTTCCTTGCTTGTGCCTTTTCTCCTGTTGCTGATATGGTTTTCTTTCCACAAGTATGACAACTGCTTTATACAAATGTTCCCTTGTAACCAGGGAGGGGAGAGGGGGAAGTGGAGGAAGAAAGCCTGATGCAAGCCTTGATTCTTCTGCGCAACCTCTCAAGAGTATTGAGAGCAAGCAAGGGAGGAAAACTTGGTTTGGATGAAATTTCTCTGTAAAACCCCCCATGAGAGTAATCAGTGGGGGTGTGCTTCCAGAGCAGGAGGATGTACTGAGTCATGTTTCACAGGTGTCTGTCACAGCCAAAATGTGATTCAATTTTTTTTCATCAGTGATTTGGGTGATGGAGCAGGGACAATACTTACTCTGTGTGCAGCCATCAGGCAGCTGGGAGGGGCTGCAGTTATTTTGAAGGACAACTTGGTGTTCAACGTGGTCTTATCAAGTCTGAAAGAGAGTCTTGGGGAAAAAAAAATAAGATAATCTATTAGGGGCAAGAACAGCAACTCAGCAGGAAAATCAGCCAAGCAAATCCAGGATGGGGAGTAGCCAGCCACGTAACAAACCCATGGAGGAATACCACGACAGAGCGACAGGTTGAATAAATTTGTCAGGTCTCTTCCGGTGCTGTTTCAGTATGTCACTGTTATAGCCATGTGTTCTTCTTTAATTTGTTGTTTGCAAATACTTGAGTAGCAGGTAGTCAGATACCACAGGTGATACAGTTGTCTGCCTTCTCTTTAGGCCAGACTTTGTGATTACTTTGCTATGTATTGCTGCCCTCCCAGGGTCAGCAATTCTTCTCCCCATTCATACAATGTCTGAACACCAGAACGGAGCCTGTACATGCAGAATTGTTTATGAATAAATACTCGGCGCTTTTTCCCCCAAATACTTCCTGCACAGTGTCAGCATCTTCTTAATCAAGCATTGAACTCTGAGTTTGCATGTGTGTGTGTATACACCTCTTTTTAAATCAAGTTTTCTTTGGTTGGACTTCCTTGCGTGTGAGCCCATTGCTAGGCGGGAGTTCTACAAATCATCCCTCGTGGTAGGAGGTGCTTTGGTACATTTCCTAGAATGATTACAACCAGCTGGCTTCCAGGTTGTTAGGGAGAAATGACTGAAGTCATCTGAGGATAGCCGTACCTGCAGGTACAAGCTGAAGCGGTCTTTTTCTTAGAGACGCCGTGCAAAAAGGTTATAGAGTAAACCACCTTTCCTCTTTAGCTAAAGCTGTGTTTGGAAACTGGTGACAAATGAATAACAGTCTAGGAAAAATGTCCCGAGTAAAGTCATTTCCGTGGAGATGTTCTTTATTCTAGCTTATCTACAACTGATGAGAGGGAAGGGTTATTGAATCACTGTGAGCTCTTAATGCCAGCCCCCGTTCACCGCCACTGGTCTGAGCCCTTCCCATCGATGTGGTGTGAGCGACCCCTCACTGGGCAGAGTGAAGGGCCTCCAGCGAGCAGAGGCTGGTGCTACTAAAAATAGCAGGGGGTGGAAGAAAATCTTGAGATGCTGAGGTTTGTGGTACGTGCTCTGTAGCAACTGGCATAACACTATAGAGACTGCAAATTAGATCATAACGATGTGGATGAACAAATGGGGTCAAATTTTAGTCCGTGGCATTAGGATGCAGCCATTAATTTTAATTAATGGCAGTTGTAATGTAATAGTGTCTGACAGAAGAATTAAGGTAGGTGCGCCTGTGCATATGTGCACAAGTCAGTGTCTGCACCCTCAGAGGACAGACCTTACGGCTTGGACAGAAAGGTCAGTGCAGGTGGGATCTTAAGGGATCGCCCAGTTCCCTCTTTGCTTAAACCAGTCAGGGAACCTGGGGAAACTAGCAGAAAATAAAGCCATCCCTCTGGCAAAATTTGACCAAGCTTCACTGAGAAAACTGGAGTAAAGCAAAGAGGCTTCATGAAGGTTGGTCCTCAAAATTGCTATAACGACTCCACCAATTTCCACAGCTGGTAAATAAGGGAATCAATACATAATAATGTAGGAGATAACAAGCTGACGAACGAGAAGCTGCATGTGTTCATATGGGGTAGATCACATCAGACAAAATCAATAGCTGCCTTTGTCAAAGCTATAGGCTTGGTGACAACAGTAGACATTTATCTAAAATATAGTCACTTTCAACAAAGAACCTTGTAGAAAATGTGAGAGGAGGCAATCTGTTCAGATGCTCATGCTGTTGAGTTTGAATTAGTTGAACTTTGTTAGTGGAAAAAAAAAAAAGGCAAGAACGGAGTTTTCGCGACCCTCTGAGGGGTGCTGACAGGACACATTTTGAATAAGGGTAAGTGGCCAGATGCCATCCAACACCTATAGAGCTGCATGGTGCACTGATCACCCCATGCAGAAACTCTACTCATTCCCTACCCTTAATTATGGTTGACTGAAAGCCTTTATGTAATTTAGGTGATCTGTGTCACAGAGCAAGTGTGACACCGAGTGTCACTCGGGTGCATCTTTCCAAGGCCATGTGAGCCCCAGGACCTTCCCATGGACACACTGTGCAAAGAGATGCAAGAACTTAATGTAGTAAGAAAAGGCAGAAGGCTCCCTGGGCAGTGGAAATGGTGTGAGGGGGGTCATGCAGACACTTGTTTCTGGGGCAGGCAGTGAGTGCCTGTGCAGACAAGGCTGTTACCCAAACAGGACGTTTGTGCCGTAGGTATGGCTGGATACAAGACTCACAGCACTGGGTTTGCCACAGGGCTCCAAGCGCTGTGTCCCCAGCAATGACTGGGCTGGCCGAATCCCTCGTATGTAGTCCTGCTCCATGGCTGGGGCTTGAGTTGGAGTTACGGACTTGGCTCATTGGTCTTTCATTTTTGGCGGCACACATCTGTAATACACTCTCTCTGTACTACCTCTGCTGTGCGTACCCAGTGCTACTGGCAACTGGCTTTAAAATGGTCATAGCAGAGCGCGCAGCAGTCATGTGCCACCAACTGCCAAATAAAATAAGTTGCCCCTGTTGATATTTTGCCAGAGGATTTACTTTTCAGTGAACATCAGGTTAATAAAGACGTTTAGCGCAGCCACATGATCGCAATAAGAGTTCATATTGTTTTATAGCTGGCTCTTTGTGTTGGCTTTGCCTTGAGGAGAAGAGGAGGGGAGGCTCTTACAGCATTTTCTTTCTGTGCTATTGAAAATGTTCTTGTTAGAAAGGTATGTGACACAGGAATATGTGCAGTTATCAGCAACAGTAAAACTCTAATCCACAGACAACTAGCCAGAAGAAAACTAGTAATTTAGCCAACATCATCAGCCCAATTTATTGCAGCCCATAAAAGGAAAATCTGCCCTTAAACAAGCTGTCAAAATCACAGGCAGCGATAGCTTAATATCCGGTCGCTGATAATGTCATGGGTGCTGCTGTTTGCATGAAAACGTTTACAAAAGAGGCATCAGTTGTTTCATTTAAAAGGACTCAGGGGGCTGTTTGCCTTGCCAGCCACATTTATTTCTGGGCAGACTGGCCTCTCAGCCAAAGCCACGCTGCCTTGCGCCGCAGCTCAGCCCTGCTGCCACTTGCTTGGGTTCACTGAAAGGGGCAGGACAGGCGCAAACCAGGGGCTGCCACCGCCTCACGTGCATACGGGTGGTCTTGCGGGGCAGCAGGCTCCGAATTCATCCATACTCACTGGCTTCTTTTTATGAAGTATCCTTTGCCCAGCTCCGCATGGAGAAACACCTCTGTGAGCCGATCACTACGGACAAGTGTCTTTCCCAGATGGAAGTTGGGGCTTGTCCTGCAAATCTGAGACATGGAGATTTCTTGGCATTATCCTTGCCGTTCCCATTCTACTTCGCAAGGGTGGAAAGAGCAACTCCGTGTGGGCTGCTCCTTCTCAACCCCGGGCACATGTTAGGGGATGGGTACAGCAGCAGTGAGTAAAAGCCTGGGGATTTCTTGGTGCACTTGCCTGTAGGATGCGAGTTATTTTAACCTGAGTGATGTTCTTGGGAAATCTCCCTGTGGCAGCCCACCTGTCCTCAAAGACTTGATTTAAAAGATATGTTTTCTTGCAATGTCTCATACCTACAGCTGAAACAGAAAAAAATAATGTGTAGATTTTAGTACTGCAAGTGTGTTCAGCTAAACTATGCTGTCCTGATTTCCAGCATTTCCACAGAAGAGTAAAAGCCTTTTCCCAGGCTGCTCCTTCTAAATCTCTGGGAGATGCCAGCATTCAGCTTGCCACATCATCAGCTCCTTTATGTATATTCTTAAACTGGGACCTAGGAGCTCAGCTTTGGCCAGCTCCAGGCAGGACTATATTTTTTACATGGCTGTGTTGTGCCTAATGCAGCAGGGGCCAGGACCCAGTTTCCACCCCCCAGTACAAACACTTATGTGATGGTAACGATCGTGCACGCTGTAAAACAACTTGTCATTGACGAGAGCATGTAAGTGTGTCCAGAGCATGTATGTTATACGTAAGACCTGATACCTAGCAGAGATTAATGCTTTGAGGTGAGCGCTGATGGCCACCAGCCATCCTGGGGAGAGGGCTGGCTCTGCCCCGGGGCAGGGGGCTGCTGCGGGAGGCAGCCCTTGGGGACTTGGTGCGGGATTGCCTGTGCTGCCTGACCTGAGAAATTGCCGGCAGATAAACTGCCACAGCAGGTGAGACGGCCAAGCCCAGCGCCAGCGGGCAGGCTCACTCACCCCTGTTCCCCAAGGAGATGCTGGGGCATGAAGGCACCACACCAAGCGCCCGCTTTAGTTTCTTGGTGGGTATGGACACTGAAACCCAAGGGCAGCCCCCGCCAGCTCTTATATCCAGTGAGCACAGGAGGGTATGAGCCTCTCTGCTATCTTTGTGCAAATGAAGAGGTCGATGCTAAAGCCTCTGTCACAGTGCTTCAGTGCAGCAGCCATGGCCTGTGGTGGTGGCATCGGTGGTGCAACCCCAGATCACGCTCAGGGGTCATGCAGGATGGAAGAAGCGTAGGGAAACTTCTGGGGGGGGAACTTTTCTGAGCCCCAGGGATCAGTACTGCCATGTAGTGCCTGGCAGTGGGAAGGGAGAGGGAACAGAAAAGGGAGAGTGAACTCAGATGTTTCCCGCCAGCCCCTTCTTCCAGGTCAGCCCTGGGGAGAAGGTTGGGTTTGGAAGGATGTCATGGATCTGGGAGGGGTGCAGAGGCGCAGGGCACCTCAGCAGCAGGGCTCCAGCACCCCCTGGCACCCCATAAACACATCTCTGCAGCGGCAAGTCCCACAGGGGCGTCACCTCAGACCTGAGGCCGTGGTCAGGAGGGAAGCAGAGGTGAGCAAAGTCTGTAAAGCTGCCCACAGCAGGGCTGTGACATAACGAATTCACAAATACCCGACTGGCGATTATGTTACTTGACAGGTACAAGTGAAACTTAATGAGACGGAAACCTCTCCATCATTAAGTATTTATAAAAGATGATGCCAACCTGTTAAGATTTAAAGCTTCCTTAACACCCCTGTGTTTCCCTGCCTGTGCTGTGAAGATCACAGCTTTCCAGCAGGAAAGAGCCTCTGCAGAAGCACCATTGCAGTGCAGAGGTGATTAGTGCTTCTGCAAATTCCCGGGGCCTTTTCCTGCACCTGAGGGCTGTGCTGCTGCTCTGCTGGGACCAGCATCCCTCCCACCAGTTTACAACCAGTTTACGTCAAGGTGTGGCCTCTGGCTCTGCTGCTTCTCTGCGTTTAAATGCCCTCACTGTCCCACCTGCCTTCCTATATCTGAATCCTAAAGATGAATGGTGATGGGCCATGTCTACAAAAAGAGCCCCAGTTGCAATTTTTCAGAAGGACCTTTAGAAATGTCCCAAAAGATTCTTGAAAGAAGAGAGGAGGCTGTTTTCTATGTTTTTTTGGTGTTGCTTGAGGCGAGTATCTTCAGCCAGTGCCCACCAACACTGGACTTTGGCTGTGGGTTAGCAGCGTGGCTGCTTGTGCCCCTTCCCGTGGCAGAGCTGGGTGTTTTTCCACTCAGGAGCTTTCTGCAAACAGAGGGGGAATGTTCTCGAACAAGCTGTGCCCCATCTGCAGGAATGGCACAGGCATTTCCAAATGACCCCTGTGGCTCATTTTGGAAAAGAGATCTTAGGTTATCTGAAGTCTTTTTTTTTTTTTAATGTGCTTTCAGGCTCCCCTGGATCTGAACTGCTCTGTGGTCTGCAGGAGGCTGAAGCTGGCACACCGAGGGCAAGGAAATGCTTGGGGGTGTAGGAGCATTTTCTGCAGCTGATAGTACACGTGGGCTGATCGATTAAATCCCCTGAGGAGCAATAGCAGGGAGGAGCAGATGAGCATTGCTCCTGCATCAGACTGCTGCCTCCCGTGAAGGACAGGGGTTGCAGAGCTCTTGCTACACAAACCAACCCCAGTTTACGTTCTTGCTGGTTTTCCTGTGGTTACTGGTCTTCCTGGTAGCTGAAGGAGCCTGGGGTGTTGGGGCTGTGACACCCATCCCAGTCCACATTGCAGCAGGCCCAAGGGCACGGAGGGGTGCGTGTGGGTCTGGCTGCTGTGCTGAGCTCCCGTGGGTACCTTGTTGGGGGTCCCCTGGGCTTCGTACCACCCCTGGTGCGGAGCCTCTCAGGAAAGGGTAGCATTTCCTTCTTCCCTTTCCCAGATGGCCAGAGGAGAGAAATTTCTCACTCGCTTTGGGGGCTCTCACAAGACTTCCCGTCCCCATCCCTGGGGAGGGAGACCCCTGCCATAGCCCAATGCTGGGGACATCCAGCTGCCATCCCTGTGAGCAGGTGGGGGCCCTGGCCCTACAGCGAGCATCCCATGGGTGACACAAGCACCCCGGGAGCCCCCTCTTTCACTGCCCATCCTCACTGGGGACAGGGGTGAGACCCTGGGATGCTGCTCTGGCTGAAAAAAAAAAAAAAAAACAAAAAAACCCATCCCTGTATTATCAACATCTGTTATCAGCACAAATCCAAAACATAGCCCCATACCAGCTACTGTGAACAAAATTAATTCTGCCCCAGTCAAAACCAGCACAAATGTTTTTAGGGGCATTTTGAGCACCCCAAATGAATCAATACGTGCTCTTGCCTCCACCTGATGAATGGAGGGTAAAAGCAGAAAAGGGACAGACGGGGGGAGGCTGTGGGCTGGGGGACCAAGGAGCACAGGCCTTTGCTTGTGCTTGTGAGTGTTTTATGGGGGTCAGCCCCGCTGTGGCCCCAGCGAAAGCCGCCACAAGCGCAGGTGGGTGCTGCAGACGTGGGGATGTGAACCGGGTGTTCTCGAGCCGCACAGAAGTGACAGCGGCCGGTGATGGAGGCAAGCATGGCTCACTGCCTGCTCCTTCCCGCTGCCGCCTTGGTTCATGCAGGGCTCTGCATCCTTTCATCTATCAACAAATTAGGCTCTGTAATTTACTTTACAAACAAGACGATCATACACTCACTCTCTCTTTTTTTTTTTTTTTTCCAGTGGTTTAGCAAGCAAACAGTGGGAGACCAAAGAATTAAAGCCATAAAGTAATCTGCATATTATCATTAATTACCATGAATCAAACCCTCCTTCATTTCAGCTGGTTATTTCCCTGATAATGTAATTCTCTGCACTGACAAAACTAGGAAATGCTCATTTTCACCAGAACAGCAAATAATTTCCTGCTGTGAATATGATGTTGTATCAAGCAGTTTAGTGACCAGAGAAATTCAACTAATGAAATTTATGTAGAGTATAGGGACTATTAAAATCGAGGGGAAAAATGCGAAAGTGATCACTCCCATGCGTGTTGGGAAGCTATTTTTGCCAGCAGACTTGTGCTAGACACCTTATGGGTGTCACTGACTCTCTCAACACTGGGCGTTGACCTGGATAATGGCAGGGTGCTCCAGGAGGGTTTTTGTTTAGATGGGGTGATGGCCACAGGTGGCTGCAGCCATGTGAGCCCCTTTGGTTTGCCCCCTGGGACCTGCTGGGGCCTCATAGCAGAGGGCACCATGGCCTTGCTGGGACAGGGCCTTGGCCCCAGCTCTCCTGAAAACGCCTCCTGGTTGCAAGGAGCATGAAATCAACGTTGTCATGGCTGTGGGAGCCGGGCGGGCTGTATCCCGCACTTGTGGGCTCCTGCAGAGAGGTGGCAGGTCAGTGGAAGGTTTCAAAAACCAAAGAGGCATCCAAGCCTGGCCTGAAAAGTCCCTGGGATTTTAGGGTGGCAATGTTTCCAAGGGGCCTTGGAGATCCTCACTGGAGAGAGGAAGTCCAGGTATATTTAGTTGCTCCCAGAGTTTGCCTCTCTCTGCAGGTGTGTGGGGAGAAGAAGGGCTGAGTCGCTGCTTTCTACTCGGATTCATCTGAACATGAATCATCGGCACCGAAACTCCTCCTGGCAGGTGCTGGGTCACAGCAACTGTGCAGATAATAAAGTATACGGAAGCAAAGGAGCTCTCCTAATGTTTTCCTCTAATTAACCACTGCTGAATTGCTGCCAGGAATCCTGCTGGCCAGAAAACAGTACCGGCTCATGGGCAACACCTGTCCTGTTGGGGAGCATCGGTCACTTATTTGTGCTTTTAAAACCCAGAAGGTGTATCCCTCTGTGGGGTCCAGTGAGGGAGGGCAGCCTCCAGATTGGGCTGCTTGACAGCCCCTGCACAGGGCTGTGTTGGCCACACGTCCTGCTGGCAATGCTTACAAATTGGTTTTGGCTTTGGCAAAATGCAGGCAGGAAAATTCAACCTACGCTGTTTTCTTGGCATGAAGGAGCAGAACTAAAGCTACCCCGGCATGCTGGAACCCGGGCTTCACCCTGCTTCCTCCTGAGGTTGGAAGTCTCGGGCAGTTCGCTGGAGTTATTTCTGCCTGGTACTGAAGTGCAAAAAGAAGCTGGGATAAAATGCCACTGAGCGTGGGTGCTTTCCCAACGGGAGCGATGCGGGAGGCCTTGAGGAGTCCTGCTCGGAGACTTTAACTGTGGTGAAGAAAATGCCTCGCAGAGAAGTGGAAGTGGGTAGAAGACAGTATTGAAACCGCACTGAAAGGAGACCACTTTTGAAGCTTTTATTGGAGTGATACTGCCATGAAGGTGCGTTAAAACGACAGAATGATGGAGGGTTTGCAGTAACAAACACTCTGCCATTAAAGGCATTAAAATGAGGAAGACAATAATTGGAAACACATCTGTTGGGAGCCCTCAGCTGCCCTGTGTCTGAAAGTGAAGCTATTGAACCACCAGAGAAAGAAACGTAAGGAGGGGAATATTCAGCCCTGTTTGGTGAGAGACACTTCATACCTGCTTGGATCTGTACCCAGATGTTTCCAACTGCCAAACGGAAGGGAGCTGGAGCAACTGCCCAGAGCTTGTGAACACTCTAAAAATAAGAATTTGGAAGTGGGATAGATGCAATTTTCTTTAGAGGTGGCTGCTGTCAGGGGCTGCTGGCGGTTGGGGAGCACAGCTGATGACTGAAGGGGCAGAACCCATTCCCCAGGCAAAGGGGTTTGTGGGGGGGGGTGGAGGGGAAACACATCTGCTCACAGCATGGCAGGGATCAAAGGAAAAGGGGAGGCTTTGTTGCTCCAAGGGGAATGGGATATGGTGCGCAGCCTCCAGCCTCGCAGAGGGTGCTCCGTACCCCAGTGCCGGTTTCCCAGGGCTTGTCCATGTGTCCTCTTCTGGCAGCAACCAGGATGGGGATGGGGTTCCCGTCCCCTGCCTGCTCCTCCGCAGCTGCCGGGCTGTGTGCTGCCAGACCTCCATTAGGTCCTCAGAGCTGACAGCCAAGTTGCTCACGGGCTGCCAGGAACTGCTTTTTAAGCACTTAAACCTGCCCCAGCTCCTTACGGGGTGCACTAACATCTACCAAGGGTTGATGATGGAGCCAAGAAGCAGTTGGGATTGGTAAGGTCCATCCCCGCCGCAGCCACAAAAGGTGTGTGAAATGTCTTCCACAGGCAGGCTACAGCACCCACGAATTGTTCCAGTGGGAAAAATCAGGAGTGGAAAGGAGAGGGGAAAAAGCGTCTGAGTGGCCCTGAAAATGGAGACAGCTATTCCTGCCCCCAGCCTCCGGTTGTGAGTCCTCTCCCAATGTTTAATGTTGCCACCTAGAAAAGAGACAGAGAGAGACTAAAACTCTCCCAGTAGCTGAGGAGACAGAGCAGACACTTGATGGAGCTCAAGTCAAATTTCTGTCAGATCTTTTGCTGATGCAGGCCTCGGCTGCAGAGGCTGTGGGGAGGCTGTGCTTCTGTATCTCCTCCTCCTGGAACTGGTCTGGCTTGAAGCATTGTATCCATAGCCAAACCCGGGTTTGGGGGCTCGGACCGCTGACACGGTACCGTACTGCTATGGGTACGCTGCTTCCAGCTAGCAGCTTTGCAGGGGTTTCTGCACCATGCTCCGAAGCTGGTGTAGAACCCTCGCTCCCCATGGCGATCCACGGGCTGAGGAACCTGAGATGTGGCAGCCCACTATGGAGGCCACGCTTCTGTCTGCGTCCTCAGAGCAGGCCAAGGGCTCACGGCTGCCATGTAAAGCAAGCGGCGATGCGTTTCAGGGCTGGCAGCTGCACCCAAGCCAAGATGGTCCCAGCATGGTGGAGAATGCCTGTCACAGCGAAACCAGGGTCATCAGTACCTGTTTGCACACTCAGGTCCCACGACACCTTTGAAAGCTGACTCTGTGTTAGTCTGTGCGTTCATCAGATAGGTAATTGTATGTCAGCATCCACCTGAATGCTGGGGAGCACATTCCTGTGCAAGGAAGCATGATTGTATTGACTAAAGGTCTTTTAAAAATGCCTCCTGCCTAACCCCAACATAATCCCTTAATGATATCTAATATTTAATCACAGAATAGTTTGGGTTCGAAGGGACCTTTAAAGGTCATCTAGTCCACCCCTCCCTGCAAGGACCAGGGACATCTCCAACCAGATCAGGTTGCTCAGAGCCTCATCCAACCTGGTCTTGAATGTTTCCAGGGATGGGACATCCACCACCTCTATGGGCATCCTCTGCCAGTGTTTCACCACTCTCATTGTAAAAAAATTTCTTCCTAATTATCTAAATCTACCTCCCCCCTTGTCCTATCACAACAGGCCCTACTGAACAGTCTCTCCCCATCTTTCCTGTAGGCCCCCTTGAGGTACTGGAAGGCAGAGCTATCAGGTCTCCCGAGAGCCTTCTCTTCTCCGGGCTGAACAGCCCCAACTCTCTCAGCCTGGCCTCATAGGAGAGGTGCTCCAGCCCTCTGATCATCTTTGTGGCCTCCTCTGGACCCTCTCCAACTGGTCCATGTCCTTCTTGTGCTGGGGGCTCCAGAGCTGGACACAGTACTCCAGGTGGGGTCTCATGAGAGCAGGGCAGAGGGGCAAAATCACCTCCCTCAACCTGCTGGCCACACTCCTCTTGGTACTGTTGCTACCTAATGGTTGCTGCTCACAAAGTAATGCTAAAAAAAGAACTAGAATTATGTCTCATTGTCAGTTTTGTTTCTTCAGTACCTGTTCTCTTCCATTTATCTATTTATTTTTGGTTTGTCCATGATGGCTGTGTCATTGTTCCTACTTTTATCTTTCCATAAAAACCCTTAGTGACCAATTTCGCACCTCCCTAGTCTTTTGTTCCAGTTCTGTCACCATGTACCTTTTGTTTCTTTTTTCTGTGCTTTTTATTTTATTCTTTCCCCCCCATTTTACAGTAGGAGAGCTAGATCATTTTTAACTGTCCCAGATTACACTTCAAGAAAGGCGTGAAGTTGAACAAAGGTTTCTCATCACTTTTACTGAGCGTTACTGACACGTTATTTCTGTGGCAGACTTTGAGTCTTTGATTTTAACCAGCTGCTGTAAATGTACAGAAGTAAACAACGGAATCTATAAACAGTTCAATATAGAAGACTTGATTTAGTACCATACAAGACAAAGCAATCAATAATCTATTAGACATCTAATCACGGGCATGAATAGCCCGGCAGCCCTCTGAAGAGCCTTCCGCCAGATCAGAAGGGCAGTTGGAGACCACAGTAAGAGGGACACAAATCACTGAGATGGCAAGTGCATCACTTGGAGTAGATCTGGAAATGCAAATATTCAAATTCAACAGTCACCTCTTGCTCCCAGTGAATCACAGTATTGCTATCTGGAGACTAGTTGCTATGGCAGAAAGCTGTAGCGATGGCAGAAGGCCAAGAATCCTGCCTTTGAAATGTTAACTGAATTTAACTCTTGGCTTTTCTCAGACAAGGTTCATTACTTTGTGTGACTGTCATATTAAATGAGTGCTTTTTCTGCCCTGGGTACTGGTTGGGAAGGGATACTATTAATCACCGGGACAGTGAAGCAGATCAATAACAACCGTTTGTCAATAAGGACATTTTTTATACCTTCAAGTCCAGTACCTGATAGCTGCAGTCATGTAAGGGCCTTTTTTCTTTCATTTTATTTTTATTTTTAATTTAGTTTCTTTTTTTTTTTTTCTTTTTGCTATCCCATCTCCTTGCGTTAGAGAAGTTATACCCAGTTCTCAGCGCCTGGATGCACTCGGAGCGTACCTACCCCCAACATAAGAAGGACATGGACCAGTTGGAGAGGGTCCAGAGGAGGGCCACGAAGATGATCAGAGGGCTGGAGCACCTCTCCTATGAGGACAGGCTGAGAGAGTTGGGGCTGTTCAGCCTGGAGAAGAGGAGGCTCCGGGGAGACCTGATAGCGGTCTTCCAGTACCTCAAGGGGGCCTACAGGAAAGATGGGGACAGGCTGTTCAGTAGGGCCTGTTGTGATAGGACAAGGGGTAATGGGTTTAAATTAGAAGGAGGGAGGTTTAGATTAGATATTAGGAAAAAATTTTTCACAATGAGAGTTGTAGAGCACTGGAACAGGTTGCCCAGAGAGGTGGTGGATGCCCCATCCCTGGAAACGTTCAAGGCCAGGCTGGATGGGGCTCTGAGCAACCTGATCTAGTCAGGGAGGTCCCTGCTTCTTGCAGGGGGGTTGGACTAGATGACCCATCAACGTCCCTTACAAAGCTAACCCAGTTCTCAGCGCCTGGGTGCACTCGGAGCGTACCTACAGCCAGGGCAGCAGGCGTGACGGCGCGACGAGATCCTCTGCTTTGAACAGTTGCAGCTTGGGCACAGACATACTGCTGAAGTGACAATGTAAGTGGCTGTCTGTAATACCCACCAGGAAAATCAGGAGGGTAGAGACTTCAGCAAGGAACAGGCATAAACGTCAGCTGAAAAGTGGTTTTGTGAAGGGCAGAACTACCTGCACATGGAATTTGGGCACAAGCTCAGCTGCCAGCTGTCTAAAGCGCAGGCCTGGCGCCCTGCTTAACGGGTAGCTGCAGGTGTGTATAGTGCACTTTTACTTGAAAGTATCAATCCTTTTCAGCTGTGTAAATGAAATTTAGTTATGGGGCCAGATTTGGCAGTTTAGGATTACTGAGATCCAAGGAAACACCTAGGTTAAACACTACCAAGTATTCACATAGTGGTGCTTCTGACATCTTTAAGATTATGAGGAGCTATTAAGGACATGTATGTTAAAAGTTAACTGAGAACGGCAGAATAAACCAGATGGCGTTATTGTGAAGACAACTATCAAAGAGAATAGCACATAGAGAAGAATCGCATCCCTAGTTATAAAGATGCAGGTTCACAAATTGTTGACAAGGATTTTTCTGGTGCAAACGCAACAAAAGGCATCACTGTTGCAGTGGGAAAAGTCTTCACTACAGTAGGCCATGTACCAAACCATAGCAGCAGCTGAGACAGTGACAGTGAAGTTGGAAGGGTTGCTGTACGGTATTCTGACTCCAGTCCGGACCTCTGGAGTTTTGCCCAGTCCCAAGAGTAGGTTAATAACCTCTCTAAGTTGTTATGTAGCCTGTAGAACATTTCATGTTCCACCTTCAGAAATCTTGTTCTTCTGACACTTGTTTTCCTCTATTATACAATTCCATCTTCCAGCAACAAGTTCACATGGTAAGAGTGCTCCTGCACTCTCACGCTTCCCTTCTCAATAGGATTTTGACTATGTGCTCAGACTTGAAGGAGTTATTCCAGAGAAGGGAAACAAAAGCCCTGTGCAACATGTAGTACACTACTAGCTAGAAATTAAAAAATGACTTTGCAATATCACCTGTGTCCTTTGTCATCTTTCATTAACCATGACTTTAACTGTGGCATCTCCCCTCTCAAGATACATTGATGATCAAGTTTTTTTTTCAAAAAGTCCATAATCATATAAGCTACAAACCCCAATTTTTTTTTTTTTTAAACTAATGGATCACAGTAAGATTTCAGGGGTTTTTGTAGATATGCATATAGATATCATTTGATGATAACATGTTTTCTCGTTTAACATGGGTCCTTAGGTCAAGCGTAGAATATTTATTGTAACTCTGTAGACCACAGATTAAATCTTTGAAATCCAAGGATCCCTCAAGTACACCAGTGAAAAGCAGGCTTCACTGAAAAAGCAACAACCAGGAACATTTAAAATGAACCATTTATTAAACCAAACTGTTATTTTAACAGTTACATAAGTTACACAGCATGTTTAAGTCAAAAGATTTCACAAGGAAAAAAAAAAACTTAAACTTTCATTATGCAGGCAAAAATAGTACCACACAATATGTACCTGGGAGGGAAGAAGGGAAAGGGAATCTCTAAACATTCAAATAAGGCCATAATTATTTAAAAACAACAATAAAACAATAATAAAACCCCCCAAAGATCCATCTTCCTTTCAGTGTGTTCAGTGCTGCTAACTATATGTACTTTCAGTGTACAGATGTAATCGAGGCAGTGACCTCGATAGCTAAGTTTAATGTTCTAAAACACTATCAGAAGTGGAGTAAGGCTCATTAGTACATACAGCTGCCCTTGGAATGTCAATCTCAGTCACCTTCATTAACTTAAAATTCACAAAGTGCACAGTTAAGATATGCCAAAAAATTGAAACTGCTACTCTACCAACAGCTGCCCATGCGTAATACTTAGTGGTCTATTGGAACAAAGTATGTTCTTTCAAAAAAGATGTGTAAGAAAAGCCACTGTAAAACATTTAGTTTCAAAGATGCACTAGGAGCTTTTTGTCAACCGAAAAGTAGAAAAACATGGATTAATTATGTCAAGAAAAGAATACAAAAAACACTAGAAATGACCATCAAACTTTCAAAGAACAAGCACCACAATGGACATTAGCATTCGATTTTGCAGTGTACAGCAATGTAATAATTTTACTCTAACCAATCCACTTCATCAAATTCTGAATCGTCTTCTGAATCACTGTACTCCACAGCGATGCGACGAGAAAGTATAGTAGCAACATCATTCTCAATGCGCTCATGCTTTGCTTCTTGTTCACGTTGCTCTTCAACTTTGCGTAGCTGAATGCCTAAAGAACACCAAATCACAAACATGTTACTCTCCTTTATCATTATACAGAGTACTTAGCTCACGATTCACAAAATGCTTTGTAAGCAAAAATAAAGGTTGATGGCATTGGCTTTCTCAGACAGAAGTTCTCTGGCAAATTTTTAAAGACAGGAATGTCAGAATGGCAATGGCAGACTAGATCACCAGTCCTTCTACTACACGCCTCCATTTTTAGTACCACTGTAGTGATTAAGACATTTTACTATTTGCATTTCCAAAGAATTTTTATACTCTCTCTTCGTGGTCTCAATTAAAAGTTATAGCTATTTGAGTATCCTAACAGGACAGGATTTCTTGTAACACAGTTTTGATCGTGTAATAATCTGTTTTGGTATAAAACATTACTTAACGATTAAACACAAAGGAGAAACAACACATACCAATAGTATGAGGAAGTTAAATCCAGTAACTTGGTTAGAAACATGACAGTGATTATATATTTAGGTTTTACACTCGGGACACCACAGACTGATAGAGTCTAAACACGACCTACATCCTGTACTTAACTCTCTGATGTCAACTGACAGGCAACACAAGCGCAGGTCCTCACGTGGAACTTAAGCTGTGCTAACTTGAGTTTGTTTCTTCTGCAAGACTTGGTCCAAAGTGTTTTCAGGAATCACCTACATTATACCAGTAGGCTCTCCTTTATTAGGTTTTTTCCTGACATTCCCTGCTAATGTTCATGCACCGCTGTTGTACTCAACTGCTGTAGATAGTTTAGATTCAATGATGTTATCGATTCACGTGCATATAGATACTTTAAAAGTATCCTGAATTAGCATTATAGCCTATCTGCTGATATTACAGTATCATACAGCTTCTGTATGGTCTGTATATTTTCAAGGGAAAAGCAGAATGCAGCACTCTGAATGCCTGAGAAGGACTAACTGTTCAAAGATACCACACAGTCACACAGCAGCGCTCCGTGCAGTGGGGGCTTTTCTGGCCCCAGGCACGTAAGCTGAAAGGTACAGACAGCTTGTACATACAGCTCCTCGCCAGGTCATCCGGAAAACAGTGCCCCGCACCTCCACCTTCACCGGCACTCGGCCAGCGGGGCGCCCTGCAACGTAAAGACTGCTCCACTACCGCGCTGGGACTTGTCAAGATCAGACACGTAACAGCTTTAAGTCTGAAGCAGTGATTCCTGAATGTCATTTATATGTTCTTGTAATCCATTGATATATCATCAAAATTCCAATGCCAATTGATCTGTTCTGCTTTCACCTAACAGTCTGTGAAAAACAATGTTTTTGTCTTCTACACAATCCCTAGATTATCAGAAATAGCTACATTTTCAGGTAAACATAAATGGAGATATAACCTACATAGGTCATCTATAAACACATGTACTTTTTAAAAAAAAACTAACTTCCACAGAGAACCAGTTCTGCCATCCAAACCAAACATCTGGTAAGTGCTGTTACAAAATTGACAAAAACCTGTCTATTTGGCAATGCATATGCTGCAGAGAATATAAAGCAGAAACAGACTTGAGATGCACTCCTCTAAAACAACTTCTTACGCATGTGAAATATTCCATCTCTCAAAGCTAATGAGTATTTAGCAAGTTTCTGAGACAATTCTTTTTGCCCCATAATAGCCAAACATTACCTTTCCGTATTGCTTCCAGCAGAACACTTCTAGCATCACTGATTACAGGAAGAGTTGAAGGATGGCGTTTGGGTTCAGGAGCAGGAATCACTTGGGACGGTGGAGATGGAGGCATCAGGGGAGCATGAGGGCCAGGGACAATGGTTGTGGGAGGTGGGTGCAGAACAGGAGGAGGGTGAGAAAGGGCTGCAACTGTGACAGGAGAGGAGGGTCGGATGCCAGGAGGAGGCAAAGGAGGAGGTGGAGGTGGTGGAGGAAGTCCCTGTACTTCAGCTTGAGGAGGAACCGGGTGAACAGGTACAGCTTCACACACTTGGGCAGCTCTAGTGACAGGAGGAGAAGGTTGTGCTAGGGGAGGAGCAATTGGAGGTGGAGCTGGATGTAGGACTCCAGGAGCTATCTGGAGAGGAGCTGGAGGAGGTGGGACAGCTGGGGCCTGCAGAGCAGCTGTGGGAGGGGGTGGGGGTGGTGGGACTGGGGGTGGAGGAGTGGAAGTCATTGCAGCTCTTAATGATGAAGTTGACAAAGCAGATGGAAGAGGTGGTGGTGGCGGTGGTGGAGGAGTGGGGCTCACAAACACTGGTGTTCTGCCTGTTGCTGGTGATTGAGGATGATTTTCTACCAAGCCAGTAGTAGAACTGAAATATCCAATAACAGGACAAAGTTAGTAGAGCTGGAGAGTGGGAAAAATAGCAATAGATTTATTTCTACAACTTAAGAATATTCAACATTGGCCATTAAAGAACTTTATGTACTATGATGATTGCAAGGTAGCCATATCTCATATATAAGGAAATCTAATTCTCAGTATGGAGTATGCATCAGTCTTCCAACAGACCTTTGCTATTAACTGAGTTTCAGCTCTTATAGAAAGAAAACAAAACAAAAACCAGTAAAGCAATGAGGATGAGTAACATTTGAAGTAAGTATTTAAGGTTTGATGAATAGGGTGAGTGAGGATAATATCAAAGGTCATCAATTCTATATACAGAGAGGTATATTTATGTGCTAGATACTCATTATAGTGCAATGAATAGGTGAATTGAAGAAAACAAAAGGAAACAGTAAAATTATTTTCCTGGAAAATGACTGGAGGATTTATTTCAGCTGTTGTGGAAAACTAATCAAAAAAGTTATGTTTTTCTGTGTATAATCTCCTGAAGAGTAAAAAGATGTGCTTTTTCAAGAGACAATATTAATTTAAATATTAATGGCAAAGTGAGGTATGTCTGCACAATGGCACCCTATGAGGGTTAGATTCTGACCTTTGCCTCCAACTCCTGCGTGGCCCTGCAGCTGCAGACGCGCCAGGGCTGTGGACTGACACAGCCCCTACGATGTGCGTACTGCCTGGGCTGCACGGAAATAATACTAATGGACTACTAGGGGGATGGTGGAAAACTAAAACTCCCCAATAAATCTGCACGTGGCTTGACCACTCCGTACCTAACGCAAGGAGGCACAGGTTTCGCATCTCCTGCTCCATGCATCGGAGGCGGCGGTGGTGGTTCATGTGGTCTGACCAACACTCGCTCCTCGGCTCTGTTCAGAAGTTCTGACATCTGGCTATAGGGCAACGCAGAAAGTGAATACGATCCATCCATATGGTCCACATACGCCTGAGATCTGCAGGAAAAGAGTGAAAAATGACCCAACGTAAGCTTCAGTAAAAGTAACTTTTAATGCCCTCTGCTAATGTTCTATAATGTTCTCTACCTTGATTTCTGAATTCAAGTATCTTCTCTGCACCAATGTTGCATATTGTACTTGATGGCTTTTTAATAATTTATCTCACTTTCCATGCATTGCTTCTAGCAGCAGCTCAAGGGTTTAATGCTTTTGACAAATAGATCAGACGATTTCTACAGTATGTGTGTGATCTTAGTATTTATTAGTCACATTATTTGGAGTTAAGTAAGCATCGCAACACAATCAGAAATACACCAGAGCGTATTATGAAACAGACATCATACTCATCACCGTTTCTGCTCCTCAATCCCTACATACATGCAACCATACTCTTTTATAACATTCATTAAACATCCATCGACATCAGAATGGTAGAATTTACAACTGAATAATTTAGTCGAAATTCTGTCAGAGGATGTATATTCCAATACAGAGAGAACCTACTAATTTAGACTTAATACTTTGTAGCTATAAAACAAATACAAGGAAAATAATCTAAATATTACTACTGAGTAGTAGCAGTACATAAAGATAACTACGGCTTAAAATTATTCACCTTCCTTGTTAACGACAACTTTAGACACATCTTAAGGACGTGATCAGTTAGAAAATTGTAATTAACTACTCAATTAAAGATTTTTTTTTAAATTCTCCATTAAATTCAGAGGAAATGTGTTTGCAGATCACTTTCCAACAAGTAAAGCAGCACTCCACATCATCCACATACTGCCACCACTGTAGTACCTACCTATTAAATTATTTGGGGGTGAAGCCCTACTACGTTATTGAAAAGCATGGTGCTGTTCTGTGTCTGACTGACATGACCTGCACATGCAGTGCTACCAAGCATTATTCATAATTGCATTAATGGTACTGACATAATAAATGTTTAGGCCGGGGTCCTGGATACAAAAGGAGTCCTGCAACAAGCGTGTCTAGTGTGGAATCTGCTGTACAACACAACGGAAGGACAGCAGGAAAGGAGATGTTTCTGCCAACAGCTTGAAACAACAGTTTACAAAGTTAAGATATTATAAAGTTCTTCCTAGAAAAATGCTAATTATTGTATTGCACTGACTGAAATGCACTGAGACCATTTTTATTTTCTAAATTCAGAGAGCTAAGTTTTGTAGAAACACGTTTTTCCATTTTTCAGCCAGAAAACACTGTCTCCTAGAGTTGTTATAATTACCCACTGTCACTATTCAGTTTGTTTGAAGGCCTTACAAAGCTAAACAAAATACTCTCTTATGGTCCTTTTGCCCAGTGAAGGATAAGGGAAAAAATTTAGCTGTTTTTGGAGGACAAGGAACGCTTTCTAATCAAGAAACAAACAATCTCTCAAAAGCACACCACCAAAACTCCTAATGCTAGTTGTCAGCCCTCTGTCCTACCAAAAGTTTCTCAGCTGGTTTCACACAAACACCAGAAGCGTAAACGCAGCAGGTGTTTACCATGTGAAATGCTACTTTTAGCCACCAGCAAATACGTGCTGTGAAATGAGAATCCAACAGGTTGGATTTGGTAATAGACTATTACCAGAAACGTCAATCAAATCTTAGGTTTGCTCAAGAGTAAAGAGAAGCTCAGTCATCTCAGATATCTGAGTTCCAAGTGGACATTTGTTCACATCACACCCTCCATATAGTCTTGGCAGTGTCTGCTTAAGAAAAATCAAGAGACTGGAATAATAGGGATTTTGTAGGTCAACATTGGAATGTAGTGACACACCTGGGTGCAAGCTTGCAACAGTGACACTATACCTTCTTCAATCTGCAGACGACAACAACACATCCTCAAGGATAAAATGAATTTCAAGGATATACACTACTCTTAAAAATAACAGGACAGTAACTACTCCCTTAAGGACACACTGACTAAGTATTTTAAAACTGAGTTTTGACTGAGCTAAATCAATGATTTCCAGTGCATTTCAAGAACAGCAGTAGCATCTCATCAAGGACCATTTCTCAAGCATGTTCACTATGCAGCATGAGTATCAGTACTTAACAAAAGACAGAAAAAATAAAAAGAAACCTTGATTCAAAATGTGAAGCTGGGCCATTAGCAACTTCAATGTGCTTATGTAAGAGGTTAGCATCATCTTCTGCGAGCTCCGGGCCTTGGGCTAACTTCTGCCACTCTCTCCGTCTGTCATGAGGTGCCCTTGGCACTTTTTCTGGTTCATGAGGGCGATCTAGATTTTTCTGCTGTAGGAGAGTTGTACAAAACAAAGCTGACAATTAAGACAGTGTTTTTTAATCAGTTGCACTTAAACATTAGCCACAAAATAATGAAAACCAATCCCGATTCAACTGCGAGAAAAATTTACTTTCACAGTCTCAATAGGACTGAAAAACCCGAGTAAACCAAAAAAACTTGCCAGAGGCAGAAACTTCAGTCTACTAGATAATTAGCTGAATAATATAGACAAAAATAACTGTGTAAGTAGCTTTTTACTCTAAGTATGAAATGAAATTATGAATCTGACCCTTACATTTACTGTCTTTATGTATGAAATATACAGAATAATGGTGAAACAAAAAAATAGCATTACCTTTGAAAGTGTGTGTTTACTTTTAAGAAAATACAAACAAAGGGCTCTAGTGCTACTAATTTCTTTCCAGTTTAGAGGAAACATATCTATTAGAATGTCATTCAAGCTTTTTCACCTCCAAGTTTATCAGATTTTTGTATTCTAAAAAAGCATTCCAGTGAAATTCTTTATTCTTGCTATATTCCTCCTTTTTGAGTCATTGCTAGACGACTTACAAATTTTGGCAAACCGGTTGCTAGTTACATCAAGACGGCATGAAAGCTCTAGGCCCCTCTATATTATAATATTCTTATTATGATCTCTTAGTTGTTAGAGTTGATGGAATTGAATGAATATAACTAATTCTAGTTGAATGAAGATGACTCTGTAAAGTTTGGATTGTTAATAATTGCATAACCAAAAAGTACTGTATCTGCAAGTAAACCCTTCCCAGGATAAAGCAACCAGAAGCTACATAAAGCTAACGTATGTACCTTCTGCTTCCTCTTTTCTTTTCTTTTGTCCTCGGTGTCCTGCAACATTTTTTCCTTCCACAGATCAAAGAAGTATGAAGGATTGGTATAAAACTTCAAACCCTCTTTCCCATCATCCCTGAAACACAATGACGCAAACAGGGCATACTATTTACTTGACAACACATGAATCCAAATGCTAAGGCAAAGGAAAGGCATGTTGAGGAATACCTAGTATCTCAGACCCTGAAATATTTTACTGAAGAACATTAAAAAGATGAACATTGACCGCCCGTGTCATCATTCTTTACTATCTTTCCTTGTATTCAGGGTCCTGATTTTAGAAAAGTAACTTTAACGCAAGCTGTAGATAAAAAAAGAGTATCTTAAATCACAGAACTCCCATTCCAGTGACTCAAATCTTGCTCTCAGAATAATGAGCAAATTCATGTGGCTGCTCGTGTTCAACTACTGACTCAAATTGACTTTGGGACAGCAAACAACATTCATTTCCATTAAAGAACTTCCTTTCTACATACTTAAACTGCTTATTTTCTTCACTTTGCATGCAAGAGAATCGGACAGTTTAATAAATAAAGAGAGTAAAAATGGCTTTTTCTTACCATTGTTACACTGGGGTAAAATTTGAGTAAAGTGGAATGAAGTTTTAACACTTATGTCTCCTGCTGCCAATATTCCTCCAGCAGCTTTACTGCTTTCTAGCCTGGCTCCTTAAATATTCAGGTCCTACTCAACATAAGCAAGGTGCCTGGATATAGCACCTCTATTATATAAAATAATCTACAAATTGCTTTTGATTAACTTTATTTTACTAACCTGTAAGGGGTGAGAATGTTAAGCGGAGGAGGCTGCTCACAAATGTCGTAAGTTTCTTGCAAAGGAATAGGCAGAGTTTTGCGGTCAAACAGCTGTTGATCTTGAATTGTGGAACTCCGGAATGCTTTCCTCATCGTAATGTCCTGCAGTGACACTGAAAGGGGATATGGCCATTAAAAAAAAAAAAGAACACACCACCAAAACCAGTTTATTTGAATTAATCTGGAATTGCTTTATGCTGGATTAGAATATAAATATTAAGCATTCCTACTAGTATCTTACGCATTTTACAGCAAACACAAATTCATCTAGCACTACTGCCACAGCAAGATATTGTCAGATTATGTGAAAAACATGCTTGTAACGTTCTGGTACATTATCCTCTATTTAGCTTCACAGGAGATTTTTGCTCACCTGGACAGATACCAGAACTGTCTCTCCAGAGTACTTCAACAAATTACTTACTGTAGCTATAAAACACCATTCTGTAGTTCAGAAGTACCTAATAGCATTTAACAACTCAATTTCACAACCTTTTTGGTACTAAAAAAATTTACTCTCTATCTTGAAGTATGGATTTTACCTGTATATGATCAGCAAGCCAAACTTTGCATTCCTTGCACGTAGGTAGCAGCTCCCCTGAAGGCCCACTGAGATGCCAAACCAGCAAACCACTTATGTTTATGTTACTGGTATGAGTGAGTTTTAATGGAGGGGGTGATCCACATGAAACTAGTCAAATGCTCTTTTTTAATCATACTGTTTAATCAAGATGAGACTTCTCTGTTTAATGCAGGTGAGATACGTTGAATTTTTAAGCACAGTAGTTAGGAATAATCAATTATCTTTATGTAAGATTCAAAGGAAAATAACACTAGGGGAACAGAATAGATTAAACAGTGATTTGAAATATACTGACTTACTGGCCCATGCCTCTTTTTCTATTTCACAATCATTAACGTTTAGAAAAAGATTAATGGAAAAGTGACCACAACTGATGAAACTTGCACTTTTAATCCTGGAAACAGCACACCTGTTCAGTCTCATATTTCTCCCCCTCCCTGATCTTCAGTTACCACATCTGTGAAGTCCAGGTGTGTCTCAACGCTGACTCTGCAGCCAGCCTTTCACTACATAAAGGAGAAGTCCTTTTCATTGGTTTGGGCTTTTCTTTTTTAATCACAAACAATACTGAAAACACGCAGCTTTAAAACATACTAGCAAAGACACTATTTTCAGCACACGCATTTTATCTATAAATAACTATGTTCATTTTATACAAACAGGTTGACAGTAGTGCCCCTTTACTCAAGATGAGAGGACACCCCCTCCCCCATATCACCATGGCCTTCAGCAACAATTTTTTTAAAAAGATTGCATCTGCTTAAGCTGCAAACTGCATTTCACTCTGGTTCCCGTGACACGTACAAGTGTACACATATGTATGTACACACACACAGAGCTGGATTTTTCTATTGTATGATGACAAAGGGGCAGAAGCCAGGATTTTTTCCAAAGGGCTTGCAATTCCTGGAATGTTCTCTCTTCTTCCCTAAGTGTCCTGGCAGCACCCTTTGTGAGGCTAGAGATGGGATTTATTTGATTTTCAGTTTGGCTTTTGAAGTTTATTACAGCAAGGTTGTGTGTTCCTGGAGAAGCTTCCCCCTTTTTACCCTTAGGGTCTATTTCATTACAGTGTTTTTATTCTTTTTAATACCTTTAAATAGCTGCTCAAAAGCCTTTTTAAGTGTGTGAAAGAAGTATCACAATGTCTGAATGTTGGCTAGGAGACTCAATTACTGCAGGTATTTTCGCACTCGTAAATAACCATATATATTTGTACTTATCATTAAGTTATTTGCTGGCAAAAGGTCACAATTGGGGGGTTTATCTCATCCAAAAACTTAGTCTTAGATTCTTTTACAATTCAGCTGGTTTTTGTTTGGGTTGTTGGTTTTACAAATCTCACCAAATGTACTTGTTCGGAGTTGTTTGGCAACCCTGCAAGTCTTCAAACTGTCTGTCACTTAGCACACCTTTCTTTGAACCTGTGTACTATCTGAAGGCAATGAAGTACATTGATTTATTCCAATAAATACAGACAGTTCTTTGTTTTAATATTAAAATGCTCACAGAGCACGTGATGCCATATTATTGAGATGTACATTGTTCTATAAACTCTTCATTAGCATTCCTTAATCTCTTCAGTGAGCAAATACAGCTGGTCTAATTAATAATCTCCATTTTCTTGTTCAAATCTCCACCTTTTGCAAACATGTACAAGGGCACAACCCACTTGAGGATAACCAATCAATCTTCAACAATAAGCATAGATTACTTGCTCTCTAAAACTAAATTATATAGGAAAGGTGTTCATAGAAAACGCACGCTGTGCAATTTTGACCAGCTAACAGCATTTCCTGTGCCCATATCCAACAACCAGCATTCACTAAAAAGCATGCCACTATTCAAAACAACTGACTATATTAGGCCAACATCACTAAGGAAATGAAAGGAAGTGGCACACAAAATACTGAGAATCATGACGCTGATACAACTCGCCTGCGGACAGGGAGCAGGTAAATCCCACGGTGCTAGCACAGCGTAATCCTGGGCTGGGCACGGTTTGGCTCACAAAGCCGTTTGTTTGGCTTGCCAGCTGGCTGAGGAACAGAAACCCTGCGTGGCACGCCACCTCAGGGGGGTAGGCTATGTGAAAACCTGGCTGGTCATCCAGCCGCTTAGCGCTGGCTGATCGACAAACTGGCACAGCAAGAGGACAGGCCAAACAAATCCGAACTACGAATTCAGGTGCGAGAAGAGAGGAGACACTGAAGGAGGAGCTGGAAATGCTGCAGGGATTTTATTCGATGCTGATAAATTTAAGATTCCAGTTGCCTAATTCCTAACTAGCACCACAACTTTCCTATAGCCTAAGATCCTAAATTTCATACAGACACATTTTCCTGAAAGTCCATCTGCTGCACCACTGGCGTTTACTGCAATGAACAAAAAACGGGGTCTTGAACAATTTCCCACAATGTTGACATGTTAATAATTTAAGCTAAACAATCATTCAGCAATCTGAACAAATGCCAGTTTATTGTTACTGTGTTTGGATTGTATGAAAAGATCTATTATATCAGCCAGTCTAACTTTCTGTACACCACATAATTAAAAATTATCTCTGTCAGAAAGCTAAACTCCCAACCTTTTCTACATTTGATTTTGAAATAGAGATGTCAGTCCATTTTTATTCATAATCAACAATGAACGGAGGAAAAAAAGGTACTTAAATTGCACTCTAATAAGATATAATAACTGGGTTTCTTCTGGGATGGACTACAAATTAAATAAAAGAACACATCAGTAGTATATACACATAATAACATTCTACCTTCTGTTAAGCCTCTCAGGAAACCGCAATCCTCAATTTGTAGTAAAAGTCAGGTATGGAGCACATCAGCGTACTGACAGAAAATAGCTACTTTTACATTTCAAAGATATTAAATATTTCATTTTATTTTACCTCTACAGAAGAAAAAAAAACCCTGTTACTAGATATTTTTAATAATTCCTTTCAACTTGCTCAAATGTACAATTTATGAAGATGTTCTAGGCCAAAAAAATACCGCTGGTAAATAAATAAATAATATACATTCCTTTTAAAAGCTTACTCTCTCAACACCTTCTGTAGAATTTCATCCTGACGACTTTTAAGACCATAAACTCCTGAATGCAACAGCTATGGCTCCTTCCAGAACTGAATGGCTCTGAGAAATTATATACAAATCAATGGACTCAAGTTCCCCTCAGTTCCCTTTCTCTGTTCAAAATCTTATGCAGCAATTTTAAAACACTGAATGAACAACTTAGTAATAAAATTCCAATTAAAGGCAATTAATTGGGAGGTGGTGGAGAAAATTCTCTTCAGAAAAAGATTTGTGCGATGAAGTTCTTAAAAATGCTGCAATCTTGAAGCTGGATTTCTACTTCATGTATTTTATTTTTTTAATAATTATCCACTTCAACGATGCCTAGAATTGCACACACATTAGGTTTCTCTGTCATCAGAATACTTCTGACTGGTCACTGCAGGTTTAACAGTTGCTTAGCATGAGTGACTACTTCTGCAGAACAGAAACTACTCTCCTTTGGGCTTGTCCCGAACACAAGAAATAAAATATTCTGAAACATTGATTTAAAAAAAAAATCCAAACAGCTCAAGCACTCTTTGGATAGAGAATGTTTGTAGCTTAACTACTACAGGTAAACGAAGAGAAGACATAAATGGTAGAGCAACCATTTTAAGAGGAGTCAGAAGCTGCTTTGGATGCAGTGTACAGAACCAGAATTAGAATTTGAGATTTAAATAGAATTTAATAGAATTATTAAATATAATTAGATATTATATATCTAATATATAATTCTATATATTAAAGTACCACTAAATCAATACCAAGATATGCAGACGAACTCTTAGTTTATGAATTCCTCTTCTTCCATGATACCATTTATCTCAGAGGGATACACAACAATTTCCTAAAGCTTCGTTATCGGCACAGGTTGCCCAGAGAGGTGGTGGATGCCCCATCCCTGGAAACATTCAAGGCCAGGTTGGACGGGGCTCTGAGCAACCTGATCTGATTGGAGATGTCCCTGCTCCTTCTTGCAGGGGAGTGGACCAGATGATCCTTAAAAGTCCCTTCCAACCCTAACCATTCTATGATTCTACGATTACATTGTACATCAGAGCTGTGCTCTGTATTTCAAAAAAGAAAAACATAAAAGCTAAAACGAATATTCTTTTAAAAACTGTCAGATTTCTACAGATATGAAATTATTTACTTGTAGTAGTAGTTCAAGATTAATGGCGCAAATAAATTCTCAGAAACGTGGTAAAATAACAAAAATCTACTATTATACTTACAAAATTTCCATATATACAGAGAGTTATTTATAAAGTCAATACTGAAATTAAAATGGTTGCAAAGAAACTATACTCTTAGGGTTTATTATCTGACCTATAAGGATACCTTATATTGGCAGGGCAACCACAACAGTCAACCTTAGTTCACCCTCCATAACAAGAATGGGTTTTCCCAGCCTTAAAAAGACCCAAGATGTGGTAACTCCAGAATACATGTGTGCTAGTTTCCCATACAATTGAAATAAACTTCCGTTTTCTGAAGGAAAGCAGAGGATTTATTTTTGTCCGTATGGAAGTTTAGTATATCTTCCCAGGAGAAAAAAAAAAAA